>CAJUYH010005234.1:0-24020 GCA_910591685.1 Galerucella tenella
AAAGAGTAAAAAAAAGTCTCGTGTATTGAGTCAAAAAAGGAGTTGCTGTAACGACTACTGTCCAGTGAAGGAAAGAACTAAAAATTCATCGAACGCAAGCAAAAAATCTGAGCACATCAATTGTACAAAATGTTGTCGTTGTAAATCGCGATTATGTTCAGCGTTTGTTTCACATAATGATATGATGGATGAAGAAACCGCGGAAATACGAAAATTTCGTGAAAAAAATTACTTTGATACTCATGGCTCGCGACAAACGCTTTTGTCCTCACCGCGGTCATTATCGGGATCACTCGAACAATTTCAACTTAATGATCGATTATTTCCTAAATTCATTGGAAAAATCCATCGCGATGATTTAGTTGTGTCAATGCCAATTTGTGCGACAAAACAATTGAAACGAATTCATTATTTTCCACGTCACATTATGAAACAACAAAATTTAGTGGCGCCAATTTGTCCAAGTAAAAAAGGACGTTATCAGAGTTGTCCACTTACTGGCCATGCCATTGATTTAGGCGCATTGAAAGTATCATGTCCGGTTAATAGTTTGGCATTGAAATTCCAAAAAGGAATTGCTTAAAACCAAAATAAATTAATAAATTCTATATACTTATTAAACTTAAGTTTGTTCAAGATTACGCTGAATGAAAAATGGAATCGAACGTATTCATATTAATGTCACAAAAGAATAATTATGAATTTTATAAATGTCTAATTGACTACAATTGATTTCAATATAATCGACGTGTCATTCACACTGACTCATTTATATACCTATATAGAGTACAAATCACTTCAATTTAACACAACGAATGATTCATTTTTTTTTTATTAATATTTTTTATATTTAATTAGCGATATTAATTTATTGAATATGGGCCGCCGGTGTGATTTAGATTTGGATTTTGCAAAATATTGCACAAGACGAAGTTTCAAGTGGACCACAATATAAAATTGAGAACGAAAACAAAATGGAATTAAGTAATAATAATCATGAATTCAATTGAATAATTATTTGCTATGCACACATTTTATTTCAGTTTATAATCTTATGTACTTGAAATTATTTTTATAATTATATGAATTTAATATGAAAATTAAGGACAGGGTCGTTATACTTTTACTGCAGTATTTAATCCAGTATGATGGAACGAATTTAATTTAAATACATATCTTATATATTTGATATATTGCATGTTTTCCGTATTCCAAAATATCCAATTTCATACCGCAATCTGTCATGATGGACAAATACGGTCACTGTTCAAGGACACGAAAATAAAGATATGTATGATGACATGTGTACGGTTGATGGCCCCACCAAGGTCCTTGAAGGAACTTGAACGTGAATGTATATACAATAATATTCAGCCTTTTATTTTTTTCGTTATGATTTATTATAGAGTTAGACATGAGACTGTTTTTGGAACGAAATGCAATAGAAACACATAATGACTTACGCCCTGTTGACTTATAATGCGATGTAGTATCGCAATTGTCTTACAAAAATATCATGAAAAATGACAAAATTGAAAAATGATCTCAAATAGTCAAATAAGGAATTCGGCAATTTATTACAGTTATTCATTAGTGAACATAGTAACTAATAAAGAATAAATTATTAAGTAAATGCTTATGAAAATATTACGACAATATTAAAAAAAATACAACAAAACATTATGGAAAATTAGTTTGAATAATAATTTATCATTGGATTTTGAATTTATTTTTCTTTTCTTGTTCCTTTTTTTATCTTACTGTTATTTTCTTTGTACTTGTTAGAACCACAAGCACATCAATAGAACGGGTCACAACTATTGGAATTCAAATTTTTATTTGAAGGACTGTGTTTCCTATTGTGAATAATTTTGCTATGTAAGAGAAAAAAGAAACGCAAATAGTGGGGAACATACCCAGTACCTTCGTAGTAGTTAAATACTGCGTACCATTAACCAAGTGAACACAGTCTACATACGCAGTTGTTGGCGACAAGTCGCCGATAAACTTGTATTGGAGCATTTATTTACTTCCTAGATATATATACATATATATACATAGTCCTTATTCGACAGCGTGTGGTTTATTTGCAATTTTATTATGAAGCATGCTGTTAGTTTATTGCTGACATTTATTGTCTCTGCATCAACTTCAGAATTACGTAAGTATTTATTCATTAATTAATATATTTTTATCAATATCAAAATATTGTTGGCAGCCAAAAAGTTTTTTTCCCTTTTTATCTAAATATATAAAAATAAATGAAATAAAATTGAATAATTATCATTTTTAATTCATTCTATATTATTATATTCAATCGATAGTCAAGTTTGTTAAATAATCGAGATATAAATAATTTAGTTGTATATATTGGATAATTATTTGAACACCAAAAGTTGTTCGACCCAACGGGGCAATAGGAGAGAAAGTCGATTGCTAGATTGAACATACAGTTGCATTGGGGCAAGAAATAATGCAGTATGCAGTTTTGCTCACGAGAATTCTGTAATCAGTGAAAATTCCGGAATCTACTGTTGCAACACTCTAATCACATTACGTATATTATCTGACCAATAGGTATGTGTATGTATATGATTATGTATTGGTATCTGTATTTTCCAGCATCAGATTTTAAGATTTGCCGGCGTAGTGACCCAGATCTGTCTGCGTGTTTCAATGAGGCAGGTCAAAAAGCGACAATTCTCCTAGCAAATGGTAATGAAATTGATTTAACATGATGAGGCTATTTAAAGAATTTCTGTTTTGTCATTTTTTTTTTCTTGGCGCACAGTCATGAAATTCATAATACAATTTGCGGAAACTTTCGTATGTATATAAATATATTTATTTGATGCGGTCGAGTTGAATGAATTTCCTACAAGTAATTATGACCGTTCCGCTTTCTTTCATTGATTATGTGTGACATGTACTTATTTTGGATTGATTTAATAATAATATAATAATTACTGTGATGATCGTCCGATTCAATTTAATTATAGTGATTTATTGTTATCAAAGTGGTGGTGATATCTCTTGTTGTAGGATTGAAGAGTCTTAAAGTTCCACGAATCGAACCGTTGGCCATTGAACGAATGTCTATTGGTGAAACTCGTGGTGTTGTGTCACTAAAGCAGGATTTTCGTAATATTAAACTTCATGGTTTGACAAAAGGATTGAAAGTTTCCGGCTACGAGTAAATAAACAAATATATTTTATTTTTTATATATGTCAATTTATGTTCTACTTTATCGTTCACTTCATTGATATTGCAGTATTGATTTTGATAAACTCATTTTTAAATCACTGTCATTCAATCCAAAAATTGAATTTGAGGCGGACTACACACTCGATGGACGACTTCTTCTTCTGCCTATTCGTGGTAATGGCAAATCAAATATCACAATGTGTGAGTTTATGAATTGTTTTTTCGTTTTTTTATTTATATATAACATTATGCGCTTATTATTATTCTGCAGTTGCTGTAATTTAATTATTATCAAGTATTTTTTTTTTTCCTAGACAATTTAAAATCAACAAATACATTTTACGGTGAAAAATTTGAAAAAAATGGCGAGACTTATATGAAGATCAAAAAGTTCTTGGTGAAATTATCACCTGATAAAATTCACCTATATTTTGATAATTTATTCAATGGGGATACATTATTAGGCGATCAAATGAATAAGTTCTTGAATGCCAATGCGGATATTCTGTTCAATGAAATTCGTACGCCATATGAGGAAACGTTTGGTATAATATTTGCAAAAGTCGCTAATGATGTTTTCACTAAAATACCATTTAAAAAATTATTCCCGGAATAAGTTACACCCATTAATGTATATAATATAATACGTTCCAATATATTTTATCCTTAACTTGTAAATATTTTCATCTGATATAATAAAAAATATACGTATGTGTTTAAAATAGTTTTTCACTGTCTAATAAGAGTAAATAGAAAATGTTTTCGTGATATTTGCATGGAAAACGACAGATGCCTGTATATAGATGTATGGCGTGAATATATTGTTTTATATTCCGCCAGTATATATTGAATAATACTAAAATTACTGAGAAAATAGAAGAAAAATAAAAGCAGAGCGAAAAAAAAGTGACAAATCTAAGCCATGTGCCATTCTGATTCAGTATTGTACTATTATTATTTACTACTGCACAATTTTTTTTCTCCAAAATGGGATAATTCTGTGTTCACCGACTGTTACTGTTTCAATCGTAGACAGTCAACAGTTCCTACCTCGCGAATGAATTTTATTTGAGATTTTTGCATTGTCGAAGCGTATTTTATTCATTTTTCAACTTGTGTTGAATAACTATACGGATTATCATCAATAAAATGATATTTTAATTGATTCTTATTCGAAAATCGATGAGGGAAAATAAGAACTCTTAAAGCTCAGTAAAATTACAAATTAATTTTTATATTGATTATGAATTATTTAAAGCACAAACTGAAGCTTTTTTCATTAAATATATAAATATAAAATAATTTGTAGGATAATAATTATCACTTGATTTATATGACAGTGCAAGCCGATAAATATGTGGCGGATCTGTTGCCGGTAACACTTGCCGACACTCCCCAAGGCAACATGCTTACGCATCGAGTCCACCAGCGGCGCCAGCCGCGCAAGCAAACGTTGACACGAAGAGTCAAGTAACTGGGGATCACTCGACTGCCGACTACCCACGACGTTATATTTACGCGTATAGGCTTCATGGCACGACACACACACACACATACACACGCGCGCGCACTTACACTGTATACGCGTGCTCATTGCAATTGTCGTAATCTAAACTTTATTGTTGATAGTGAATAAATATTATAATCAGCAAAATTGCAAATTCAAGAAACTCCTCCTGCTATTGGGACAATCCACCAATCACCTTTCAAAACTTTCATTTTAACAAATGCAATCACTATGAAGAACAAAATCAACCAATAGAAATAAGTCCACGCGGACTCTGAGGGTTACTAATACGAAACGCCAATGTCAAAAACGTATTTAAACTTGTACTCAAAAAGCACGAGCTTGATTATCATTCCAGTATCAGACTACGATAGATCATCTTCAACGTGAATTCTGTAGATTGTTGAAATGAATATTAATTTCTTGTTATTACCAATTGTGCTACAAATAAGTAAAAATCATTAAATAAAAATCTCAAACTACGACGACAAATTGTGAATCCATTGTAAACCACTGAATAAACGTCATCACTATTGTTAAACCGAATGATTTACAACCTCATGTCCAAATAGAAATATCGTCATTTAATTTATATTAATATGTCCCTTCCAAATGCGGCCTTATTATTTGCAGCAAACAAATTCGAGTGTAGCTATACAGAGTGTAGCTATACAAAATCTTATACTAATATGGAGTTTATTTATAAGCAGTTATTGAAATTCAAAAGTTCCTAGAGAAATCGAAGGTGAATTTGCTTGCGAATATATTAGATTAAAATTTAGATTAGATAATTAAGATAATTTCCTAACATATTATTTACCTGTACAATCTTTATGAAAATTGACGTTTTTTTTTTTTTTTTTCATATTGTTGAAGGTAACGTTACAATGAATATCAATATTTCTTATTTTTGCTTGTTCATGGATACAGTTTTGTAAGAAATATCAATATGTGCCTCATTTTGCCATTTGAAAAATCGGACAAAGTCAATATTTTCATATCACCACGTAATGAGAAGTAAAAATGGAGTAATTCATTAACTGACGTAATAAAACGTATCATGCAAGTCTACTTCGTTCAATTTTTTCAATTTCTTCCTAGTCTTTTTCCACTATATCAGCTTCAATTGTAATGACCAAATATGTTTTTTCGTTATGTATAAGTATGTATAAATTTTCCTCATCAATAAATCACCTAGTCAATGAAACTCACGAGACTCATTAGGGCGAATGTATTTTATTTTTATTTTTTTTGCTTCAACACTTATAAAGAGACAAGTTAAGCTAATGCGCGTGTGTGTGTAAGTGATGTGTGTTCTGTATTGTGTCTATATGTGAGTGTACACTTGATTAATTTTATTATTATTATTATTATTTTTTTTCAATCTTCATATTTTTTTTCGCAGCTTTTATCTCTTGATTGTGTTTAACTTCGTGCCACAGTGCAATTCATCAATATCATCAGTCCTTATACCATATACTAAAACACGTACGCAAAAATATTTACAAATATTCGTCGTTATTATTATTATTTTTTTTCATTATATTATACTTATCAAATTTTTTTTCACTTTATTTTTCTTTTTCGCCCGCAAACGGCCTTTCATCTTCACCTCACAATTCATATTGATCTTCAATTGATCGTTATTCGCACGCAGCTCTCATTTCAATCACATATACACATAAAAAAAAAATGAAAAAAAAACTAATCAACATTTATTTTATTTTATTCGTGCTATATCGGAGAATGGAAGGAACGAAAGTAAGGCGTTGATATAACGAATATAAGATATAAGGGTATACAAACTGCATATAATTTTCGCGTGTGCAACATATGATATACATATAAGATTAATTTAACGAGAGGCTATGTGTATATGTGTATGTGTTTATATGTCATTTGAATATGTGTGTGTGTGCGTGTGTGAGTCTGACTGTAATATATTATAATATAGCCATGGCAATTTGCATTACATCTATAGCTGATACCGTTGCAATAACGGTGAAACCTTTTCATTTTCATGCCATTAATATTACATAATAATATTATATAATATCATGTTGGCCGTATTTATGTTTTAATTATTTATCAATGGCGCGTAGCACAAACATCAAAGGAATTCATTTATCAATTTCACATATTTTTCTCAATCTACAATTTTTTAATTCCACAGTAAAGGCGGGTGTTCATCAGCATGTGCTACATTATTTACAATGGTGAGATTTTTCCTTTTCTTTTCTTTTCTTTTTTCTTTTTGTTTTTTTTGGTTCATTCATATTACATTTTTATTCGTGAATATTTTGGACTTTGAATTCACTGGATTAAATCTGTTACAATTTTTATTAGTTATTACACTCTTGATCCCTGCTCTTGATGATTAATTTTCAGTTTACTCGTACTCGTAATCATATACATATGCATGCGATCTCTCTTTCTCTCTCACTCTCTCTCCTTCCCGCTTTCTTTTTCTTGTTCTCATCATAATTCGCGATTTGACATTCTTCATTTTCCCATATCGATATCCGGTTAAAATTTACATTCCATTAATGCCTGATACATTTTTTTTTATTCCTGTTTTTCTTTCATTTTATATATTATTGTATGTAAACTGTAAAAAAAACAACGCTCGACAATTCTTTTTATTTTTCCATTGTTATTATTATTCTTATTTTTTATTGTTTTATTTCTTTTCTTTTTTCGTGTTTATTTATGCTTCTTCATTTGGTCTCTTGTCTGTTGGAAACGCGCGAATACAGCTTTACACACTGTAATCTCATGTAATTTTGCAATTGTATGATTTTACTTTTTAATTTTACGTATCATGCAAAATTTACAATACCTCTCCGTTTATTTTCAATAATGTGTTTTTTTTTCTATTTCCTTTATCAGCCTCATTATTGATCGCATATGTGTGTGTATTATATCTATATATGTCTTATTTTGTGTGTAAGACATATGTAAATTTTTTTTTGTGTTTGAAAATTTTTCATTTGCATTTTACAACTACTTATTATTTATATATTCACTTTTTCACCCACACATTGACGGATCATGTGAAATGATTATCAATGTAGATGCGCGACGAGTTTACAATCCACTATTACAAACATATTTATTTTTGTTTTGAAAAAACATTTAAACATTGTTTCACAAAAATGGGGCAAATGTCAGAAATGTCAATTTCAACAATTATTTTCTCTCGTTTTTTTCCATTTTTTTTTTCATCATACATGCGTGTATATATATATATATATACATATATATATGCATTCATTTATATATTTATATATTTATATATGATAATAATTTATTCGCAGATTCACAATAATTTCGATTAATAGTACGTTACGACTTCAGGCAGTCGTGCTAATATTTGTCATATCACCGTTTACGCAAGCTCACCTATTATTTTTTGGCATAAAAAATAAGTTTCCTATCATTTACGTGATTGCATTATGTGTGTGTGTGTGTATGTCAATGATGACGACTCATAAATCGAATCGATGTTAATGTTCAGTGGCAGCGTGTTTTGCTTCACAGAAATGTTTATTATATATATGTATAGAACAAATGTTTCATATTTTCATATTGTTCATTGCTGTCTTTTTCTGTTTGTGTTTGTGTCTGCGAGTGTGTACTAATTCTGTGTAATTTTCTATTATTTCAAATCTTTCTTACGAAAGATCCTTTATCATTTTGTGTTTGTTTATTTTATTTTATTATTTTTTTCAAATCTGTACATTCAAGAATACATACATATGCAAGATATCAATTTACGATAAGCTCTCCTTTTTCTTTTTCTTTATATTGTTCTTCTTCTTCTCTTTCACCTCGTGTTGAAGATGCCTCGCGGATAAATATAACCAATATAACACTTTCACTTGTCTGCTTTAATATTATTATTATGTTTATTTATTTTTATTATTCTTTCTCAATTTGTTTTTTCGTTTCTTTCTTTCTTTCTAAGTTTTGTTTTTTTTGTTGTTCAATTTTTATTTTTATTTTTCCTTTACTTTTTTCTAATATAACCCATCCATTTTCACATCTCGTATATACAGACATACAAATTACATTCACACGATAAATTTGTAGCAACGATAGCATCATTTATTACCCACATTTCTTTAGCACTCTCTCCCAAACACTCCGATATTCAAATTGATGAAATAAATTATGCATAATTAGTAACTCGGGCCAAGCAACACCTTTTTTGTTTCTTTCTATTTTTCTCTTAGCGTCGTATGATATTCGACGACAGAACAGAAAAAAATGAATTAGAACGAAAATATTATATTGACATACGTTAAGCATTTCTCGAGTGTATTCGTGGCGTTATACAATGTTTTTTTTCTTCTTTAATTTTATGTCTTTTTATTTATTTTTATTATTCATTCATTTAATTTATTTGCTGCGCCGTCAAAAACGTTCGGCGACGCGATTAATCGCTCAAAGCGTGTGTTTTATTTACGTTATTTATTTTATTCTTTTTTTTTTTATTTTTGTCTGTCTTTTACTCTTCCCACGTATTATCGCATTATCGCTGATTTTGCTTCTACGCGTTCATAATTCATCTTATTTGCACACGAGTGAGCTTAATTATTATATTATACCCATTAAGGATTACTCTCCCAACGGGCAAGTTGAATACGTCTTGTGTCTAATGATGGTGAAAGCAAAGACCTCAATGATGCGCTAGGTGGTGAACTCCCAAAGTATTTAAGTGTCAGCGGTGATTGGAGATGCCTGTGTCGTATCACTTCTCGCTCGGCAGGCAACGGCCACAGTTCCTGGCGAATCGATCGGCTTGGTTGATTTGACTATACACTCCCATACACAGAAAAAAAAGTTTAGTTGATTCCAATTAATTTAGTTAGTGTCCGTTTTGTTTTTGTATTTTTTTTTGTATTTCTATTGAATATCTATGAAAATTTTGCTAAATTTAACATTAATTATTTGAATATTCAATCAGACATCGACAGTGAGATAAATTTTAGTAAAATTCATTCAGATACTCAATAGGAAAGAATGGATCCAACCAAATTTGATGAAATTAACTAAACCTTTTTCTCAGAAAGAAAAAAAAATCAATGATTGAATGAGTTATGTGAAATTTTTCTAATTGAAATGAGTTTAATTTCGATGATTGATTTCAATTGCATATACTTGCGATTATGATTTGCCATACAATATACAGCTGTATAATTATGATAATGATTCTATTATAGTATGGTGTTGTTAAAAACAATTATGAAGGAAATATGAAGTTGCAAGAAATTCAAGATTCAAAGTACAAATGAAAGATTTGTTTGCCAGCATAGCAATTAATATAGTAATTCGTGAACAGATTTTTGAAATAAACAATTATTTACGCTCCATAAAGTTTTGATTCATCGACTTGAAACGAAAAATGATATCAAAATTCCATAAAAAAAATATCTGTCTATTATTTTTGAAAAGATTCCGATTTTAGATGTCTATTCAACGCATTAAATTATGTTTTCCAACTTGAAACACATATCACGCAATCCGAAAATGCTTCCACTTTCAAATTACGTACAAAAACCTCTATTCACATTTATTCTAAGCAAAATTAATAAGACAAGACGGCCTCGCGCCAATATGCATTTGAAGGATTAACCTCATTGAATGATAAAAGAAACAACAAAAAAATGAAAAAACTTGACACTTACCTGCAGCGAGAGAGCCTCGTCTCAGGATTCACCCTGCTTATTTCTTCTACCAGTGAGAGAACCAACGAGTGATTTTAATGTCGCGCCAATGCCTCGACCATTTGGTGTTGTCAAACTGCTGGCATTCCTGAAACCCTGCGGATGGGCATCCAAACATTTTTGGTACCTGAGCTGTTAAATAAAACCAAAAGAAAAATTGCAAGTTACATTTATAAGTTATTATTCAGAATGTACGATATAAATTATTATTATTCACATTTACCTTGCAAGCAGCTTCAATTGTTTTGCATAAAGCGCCGCTACTTGGCTCGCAATTGAAGATGTGTGCAATAAATAAGTCTTGAGCGGTGTGCATAATAAACGCGCATTGTTTTACATTGCCTCCAATACCCAAAAATGAAAGATAACGCACACGACACTCTGTTATTAATTTGTCATCCTGAAATTAATCATTTTTTGTCGGTCATTTTAATGCTATATTTATTCATCTTTGTTATATTTCATCAATATTCCAAAGATTAAATAGGGTGCTCCGAAGCCAACCAATGTAACGGTATTTTTTTCAAAATTGCGTCCATTGTCTCTTATTGAATTGGTTATTTTTGTTTCGGTTTTTTGTTTTTTTTAATTAGATGTTTAATTATGTTATCGATAAGTAAAAATTCAATCACCAAATTCCCGTGAGCTTTCAATTTTTGGTGACTAATTCGGTAAAAAGCTAAATTATTTTATTTCTTATTGAAGTGACTTCCACTGATTGGCTTTTGAGCCCTCCAAATATAAAAGAATTATTGTTGATATGTTGTTTTTACTGATATACAGATATTGTGGAAGTAAAATTTATGTCTATTGCAACTCACGTTTGGTGTCAATATAGAAATCATACTAGGTGCAACGGCCACATTAACATTTCGCCATTGATTTATAGGTGTGTTTGTGACCATATGGTCTATCGCGTCATTGAGAACTTCCATTCCTGTCGCTGCTGTCACTTGCATTGAGCCAAGATATTGTGCTCTTAATACTTTCTTTGGTTCTTCCATCGGTGTTGGAAATGATTGTGCTAAAATTAATTTATCATTTTTTTTTAGTTTTCTTCACCATATGATTAAAAAATTATTTGTTCATAAAAATGTTATATAATCTGTACTCACTGACGAGCGGTTGATCATTTCTATGGAATCTACGATGTTCTGTCGGCAAGTTGGTCGGTCTCGTTGCCAAACTGGTTCTACCATTGATATCAACTGGCTTCGCAAGATTCTGATGGAGCGATCGTTCAATCATTATTTTTTTGCATATGTCACGTAGTGTATTTGCAATTGTACGGGCAGGGATATCACATCTGAATACGTGACACATAAATTTCCTTGTCGATCTATCTCTTGCTACATATGCAAAGTCTCTGTAATAATAAAAATATAAATAAATATGACACAATAGTATTAGAGAAATTTGTTTCATTATTTTTCTGTTTAATTATGTTTTAATTCACTACTTTTTTATTATTTATTTATTCATTTTTTTGGTAGTTCAGTTAACAAACTTATATATTTTTACTATTTACCTCTCACTGTTGTTTCCAAGGAAGATTGAAAAAGGAGAATACAAAAAATTAAATATTAATTGAAAAATTAATACATCGTATCAAGTTCATGGTCGTGAAATTTTATACCGTTTTCCATTATGATAATTTTCTGCTTACACAATTGATTAGTACAATCGGTAGTTATTTCAAAATTAATAAATCTAAGTAGATGATTCGAATAGAGATTGCGATTTTCCGGTTGTTTGAAACTACAATCAAGTAATTTAGTGGAATAGTTTTCGAGATATATCATTCTAGTATTAAAATTATGTTTTAAAACTTTTATTTTTTATAATTAAACAAAAAATTTGGCTCATTTTTTATGGCTGATATAGCATGCAATGTGAATGATAAAATAAATCAATAAAATACACGACTCGCATGAACTTGGCGTCAACTTTCACAGTGCCGCTGTTTCTGATTGATTATTTTTAATTACGTACCGGCCATGATCTCTACCAACACCCCATACCCTTAGAGTGTGAATTGGTTGAGTATTAAGTACAGTTAAATTTTCAGGATCAATTAATTTGAGTGCACCTTCATCAAGATCCATAAAGAGATCTTTTCCCTAAATAAAAACCAAGAAATGTAATATGTAAATATCTTTTTCATAATGATATTAGTAAATATTATAATCAATCAATTTCTATGAGAAGTACTCACATCACCCCATCGGCCAACGACGTCTAGAAGATCATTCCTTCCTAGTGATAGATCAACGATACACTTATTGACAGCTTTGCTACTTCTCTCTGGTGTCAAATCCTCTTCGGCAATTTCCGTCCACCCAAGAGATCGCACTGCAAAACGAATTGGTTTGTCTCTACCCTCCGAATCGGCACGAGCTGGATAACTTCTTCTCCTAAACGTGCAGAGTATTATAATTTACATATTTGATTTACTTCACTTCTTACTGTTTTGATAAATTAAAGAAAAAATACAATATAATGTAGTTTTCGATATCTTACTTTAATGCTAATTCCTCTTTTCGTTTATTCTCCAATTCTTGATCTAAAGCCGAACTTGTATTGCTGCGTGTCACTGTATTAATTATGTTACCCAATGCATGAAAATTATTGATCTGAAAAAAGAATTCATTTTTTCATAATTATTTAATTGACAATTATTACTTTTTAAACTTATAATAAAATTTTCGTTTCAATTCTGAATTGGATATCTTGTTATTATGTTTATTGCAAATGTGAGATAGTTCGAGAATAGACACATTTTTTCACGACTGACTTTTTTAATGATTCAAATTCATTAACAAACACGAGAATATTAATTTTTGCAACAAATTGGTTGAGTTAGTTTATGAAACACTTTGCCATGAAAACTGATCACATCAATTAGATAAAACACTGCTCGTGAAATTACATTCAATATATAAAATCTTATACATAGTCAGTCCCAATCAATCGTTTCTACAATCTCTATCATTTTTTTCTCTTTTGAAATATAACAGATTAAACAATCGGAATGAGTACATACTAAAAATGTGTATGGTATATTAAAAAAATTTCGAATAAATATATAAAACTTGTTTAGTTTTTCCAGCTCTACTTCTGCCACATCCATATGTATTTATATTTTAATTTAACGAATATATATTGATGTCCACATTGGAAAAGTAACGACTATGAATACTACGCATTCTATAGTGATTCAGTCGGTCCGTCAAGGACCTTTTTTTATAGCGCCATAAAAAATAAAAAAAGGAAAAAATAATATTATACTTACACTGTCATTGTCCTTAACGAGGCTCCGGCGATTCTCAATCTTGGGAATGAGTGGTGCCTCCTCCGGTGGTTCTCTCTGTATTGTTCCACTCTTAATGTGCCAGTAGTAAGGACCATCCTTGTCTGAAACACAAGGTAGAAAATGGAAGGCACGTGTCAATCAACCTGTTGCGCTTATACATACACGTTTGGTCGATAAATTATTGGGTAAATTCGGGGCGTAGTTTTCGATATGGAAACTGTCCTGGTGGCTTTCACATACATACACACACACGCACACACATATTCATATATATATATATATGTGATTGAAAAATCATTTGCTTTGGCCATTGAATTGACCCGTTGAGTGCAGCATCGAATACATCTTTACTTACCCTCATGTTTTTCCCATCCTGTTGGTAAATTCTCGTCCTTGCCTTCCGACTCCTGATTATCATCCGACGATTTCTCAATAACATTCTGCGGTTGATTTGTGATCTTTTGATCTTTTGGCAGTCGGCGTTTCACTGGAATTGCGTATAATTCACCATTGATAGCGTCATCAACTAGCGGTGGTCCACCCATTTCTGTTTGCTCGTTATCTGCCTTCTCGCAGTAACTTTAATAAGAATAAAATCAAACAGCAAATTATTAATTGATCCGTGTAGATGTTTTTAATTATTTTTTTTTATTTTAATTTATCATCATGCGTGAAAGAAAAAGAGAAGATGATCTGGTTAATCTACGCGTATACAAATTATTTTTCAATATAAAATACAATAATATACAGCAAATAATAATGAAGCTTACATGGATTAATTTCAGTTGTGAAATTAAACAATATTATATATCGAATATTTATACGTACAATATTTTAAATAGATACGATTTTTTCGTTTTATATGATAATATAAATTATACTGTAAGAATAAAATGATTTATGCGTTTAAAAATTTCATTTTTATTACGGTGAATTGATGTAATATTTAATATAATAAATGAACATGATAATGAAATAAGGGTGGATTATGAAATAACGATTGGCTAAGTGTGACCTCAATAGACTAATGATCATGGTCTATATAGACTTTTCCGGACTATTGTCATTCACACACCTAAAATGAACAATTGAATTTTTATGCCGCGACGATTGGGTGAATCGAAGGTATGCGGCTATAATATGTGGTGAAATTCACGTTGGTCGTAATTTTTTATAGCCCTCGTGGTCCGCGGTCAAATAAAATCGCCAATAAACGTCTATATAGGAACGAGAGGATGGGAAATAAATATATATACATATATAACAATAGTTGAATGGACGAAAATGTGTAGGGTCAAACTGGGCACGATCGTTAACGCGCGCATTTTTTATCAATTAATTTTTTTATTATTATTACAGTTTTATATAATTGCTGTGAATTTAATTTCATAAAGAAAATTTCTATTCTATTCATTGAATATGTGCATGTGTAAGTGTATTGAAAGTGCATTTGTTTGATCATTATTACGAGTATGAACTTTGTATCAATGGTTTTTTGCCGATCAACATCACCTGAGTTCGTTGAATTTTTCAAATTTAATTTCACTGCTGTAGGTGAAAGCAGTCAATCATAAGCACTACTTGATCATATATATGAAAATAATACAAACAGAATAACTAATTAAGTAATGTAAAATAGTGTAATGTATATTATTCTACAGAATGATGAGTAACGAGCAATAACAATAGAAGCGTTGATATTTTATATTACAGTGTCCATAAATAATTGAAAATGAATTTTCAATCTGTAAAACAAGAACTGTGAGTTTGAATTGTGCAAATTCAACTCAAATATTTGGATTGAAAATATTAAATGGATGGTGGTAAATTGATACGTGGATGAGAGGATATCGAATAATTATCAAATTCATGCAAGAAATTACTAAAAACTAGTAACACTAATACTGATGTAAGTGCATAGTAGAATTCACTATTTACTAGCTGCTCAACAATTCATAGTACTTTTCGCCCAGCCTGCAATAATGAAGTCCATAGTAAAATTTACTAATCACTTGGTGATTTTGACTAATTTTTAGTACTTTCTAACTTCCAATTAGTAAGTGGTCCGTATCCTCTCATTATAATTTTACATTTTTATTCATTTGTTATTTTTAAATCACAAATATTCAAGCATTGTCATGTAAATTCAAGCTCTTCATTTTTTCTATCGGTAACAATAATGTATATCAGATTACCCGAGAAAAAATCATTAGGATTTATCGCGATCTAACCCAGAATGATTAGACCACACAAAAAGCTATAATCAAATTTGAAATTTACCTCTATCCAACTAAATCTAGTCAGAACTAATAAGCAACGCATATATAATACAAAAAAAAATATCATTCAATTATAAATTGTTGCATAATTTATATATAATGATAACAAATAATAATTAATTAATTACACATTATATTCTGTCGGATCTGATCAAATGAAGACTAATTTCGAATCGAATAAACAAATAGAATTTGTTTCTCGGGTATTAATATTCATTTATGTATTTATTAGTATATGTATATACACTGGAGAAGCATAAAAAGCGACGCTGGCAAATATATGCGTACGTATATTATCAATTATAATTTACAATATTGGCATGTGCAATACAGGGATATATGCGTTTATATATTTGTGACAGTTTTGTAAATATTCATAGATACATATATATATGTATTCAGTACGACTGTCTTACGAGTACGTACTTTCTGACGTTGTGGTCGATACCACTGAGATCGAGGGTCGCGGATGAATTTGGTAAGACGGTGGACGACGGCCGGGGATTTCCATTGAGATTGTCATCAACCAGCGCCGACTCGGCTACCTCCGCACCCTCGCTGCCATACCTGAATCACCGTACACGTACAATATTAATACGCGATAACATTAAAATAACAATTTCAATGCGTTGCTCTCTTATAGTTGATTTCAATTGCTTTTACTTTTTATTTTTTTCGCTCATGATATCATTAATTGTACCACATTCCGACGTATTATACATGTGTAAAAGTTGACATTTCTGTTAAATTATTGGTTAGTAAATGATTACACTGCAAGGAAACAAAAAATATATATAATATGGAAAAAGTGAATTAATTCGCAGCGTTGAAGAAATGGAGTAAGCAAAAAATGTGTAGGGAAAGTAAATTTGTTCAGGGCTTCTTGAATATGTGTATATGTTTATATGTTTGGCCTCTTTCGTCATGAGTGCCCATATAATTTTTGAACGACGCGTTACTCATAAAAAACTATATGTAAATAAAAGTATACATACAAAATAAACTCCGCTTATGGATATGAAGTTGAGTGTTTTAATTAACGATAGTGAAAAACAGCCAGCAGGCCGAACAGTCAGTTAGTACACACTTGCTAACTGCGTGACCAAGTAATTAAAGGATTTACTTGAAAAACTTTTGCCGGTACAATATCATGAGCTCAGTGTTGTGTTTGTCTATATCCCCTTTATCTTGCCGCATCTATTAACCTCTTTCAAACTTTTAACTGTAGCCATATATTATACTGCTATCTTAAGGTAGAGATACCCCTAAAAGATTTCAAACTTCGAGATTTATATTATTGTTGCTTTTCTGAATTGGCTGTCAATGATGTTATTATTATTTAGCTAAAGATTCGTTCGCTTGGAATTATTATTAAATTTGGAATTCAACATTTTTAAGAAGGATAATATTGATATATTGTATGGCTGATAGTCATTTATTTTTCGTTTTGTAATGTCTGTTACCGCCTCGATGAATTAGTTAGGAATAAATGTCGAAATTAAAGCTACAATGCTATTTGAAATCAAAGTGAAGTTGGATGATATTATCGATAATTGATTAGAATTGCAGATAATAGATTTACAATTTTTTCGGAAGATTATAATTTAATGGCAATAATAGTAGTAATTATAATTATTTGTAAATTGCAATCCGATATTTTGTAAGAACATTAATTGAAATGAAATAAAATCATGATTAAATATCGCGACGCAAGATTGAATTGTTATTAATTTTTATTCAAAATAAATAGTATTATTTCCTCCGACTACTGTTGTCTTTTACTGACAATTGCAATATTAAAAGTTCATTCATATTTCATAGCAATTTATATTGTTATTATTTCAGAAAGATATCAATTTTATTTCAATACTGCGATTTTAATGATGATGAAAAAAAATTTATAATTATTTAAATTTTCTAGATTTTTTTCATTATCAATTGTATATGTAATTATGGTTATTTGTTCGTTATATTGTGGACAATATCTCATAATTTTGTGTTGAAACAAATGCACTTGAGTTACAAATTTAAAGAAAGTGATTTCGATTCAATTAGTTTCATCACATTCAAATGATAAACAGTTATAGCAGTTCAATAAAGATATCAGTAAATATTTTACACAATATCTCAATTTATACGTTCAACGAAATTCATTTTCGTTTGAATCATCACATCATCAATACGAAATTTGACATTTCCAAAAACATTAATTCCAAATAATGAATTATTACTGATAAGAAATCATTAAAGTTCAACTTTAAGACGTTGGTGCCTCTCTATAAATAAGTATCGCACAATTCACATATGTCCCCTAACGTATTAACTTTTCAGTACTTTAGAGTTCGATTCAGGGCCATACTACAAAAAGTTCCACCCTCATTTAAAATTATATCGACGATGTTCATCAGCATACCACTCACTATGAGCCCAAAGTGGCCAGATAAAAATTGAAACAAAAAAGAAACAAATAATAATAATAGTAATAAAGATAATAATCATGATAAAAATATCGATAATAATGTCCTCAAGCCTACCAACCATTGCCTGTCAATTTCCCCTTGAACTTTATTCGCATCCAACCTTTTCACCAACAATTTTCATATAATTGTTCTACATTTGAAGGCCATTGGGACAATAATAAGATATAATTATATGAAAAATACGAATAATAATAAATATAGCTACGGAAAATAAATATTTTAGTAGAAGAAAAAATGTGATGGTATTCCCAATCAACAAAAAAAAATTGCTCTTAGAGTATGTTACAATATAATAGCAAGTCTATGCAAAGCAAATTGGATTTATGAGCATGCCGTGTGTCAGTTGCACAAACTGTGGAATTACGTTCGTATATGTAACGACCATCAATGATTACGTATACATATACATATATATATACATATTAATGTATGATATCATTAGTCGGTGTGTATACATGCATGTATATATGTGTACATGATATATATACATAATGGGTGAGTGTGGAACATTGTATTGTGGACTCTCGTGGATCTCTCTATATCTTCCGATAAGATCTGGTGTCTACATATACATAGTTTAATTGGGTCGGAGGTATTAGACTGAACAATTTATTTATAGGCAACCCTTTTATTTATTTATTTATTTATTTGACTATCAATCGGATTTTTAATAATATATTGTTTGTAAATAAAATGTCGAATCGATACTCGATCGAATTTAAATTGAACAAGTGAATTATTTCATTACTCATTTCGAAGGTGATTCATTGATTATACATTGTTATTTTATTTTGACATGAGAGTAGTATAAAATATGGGGTTGCGTTACGACAACAGTTTCCGATTTATTATTCGTCAATTGTATTCACCGTACACGATACGATAGGACGCTTCATTGAAATATACTGGATATAATTTGAGTGCATATTTATTTTGATTGCCATTGCTGCGTCGCACAAGTAGCCGCATTTTCAAGAAATAATTATTTTTACATATAAATTATATTGATGAAAGCTGTTCTTTAGAAAAACTGAAATAAAAAAATATTATTTTTCCACTGAATTAAGGTTTGAAAAACCGTTTGAAAAAAGTGCTTTTATTTAATTTTTCCCATTGAAATAACTCACATTCACATTCATTCGAGAAACAACTGTACTTCTATTAACTGAAGTCATTACCACATTTTCTCTATATATCACATATATATATATATATATATATATATGTAATATGTATTTAATGGTGTAAACAAAAACATAATATATTATTAACTAACAAAACCCATCTTTAAAAGCTTGATACTCATAATTGCACAAATATTAAGAGATAATGACGCGCGAAACTTGTGGAAGCTTTATATATAAATATATATAATAGTGGAATCCAATAGAGATCGTGTTGAATCATTGAGCTGTAAAAAGTAAATGTGTGGAAGGCGCAATTGTAGAGACAGATACACATCTATACATACACACCTCAACACAAAGAGTTAATACCACAATATATTACACGTATCTATATATATCGAATGAACATTTGCAGTTTATTTTGCTATATCCAGCAATTGCCATTGCGTTTGCTATAATGGACTTCGCTGAAGTGCAATTTCAACGAAACCGCATGCGCAATATCAAGTTTATATCCCATCCCTCTTGCCTAAACTGATTTATATAAATACAGTGTGTCTCTTTTTGAATCAACCATTTCCATGTATATATTTATATAGACAGGGTGTTCAAAAAGTCTGGAAATGGTCAAGAATTTTATCAACTATGCATCCAATAAAAAAATAAAAAAATACGTATTAAATATTTAAAATAAACTATTTTTTGATATCACTTTTAATCCTCATCCCCCCACCCGGTGGGTGTCGAGTCATATCTTATTTAAAAGGGCGTAAATTTACCGTTATGAAGATACCCCATTTATTGGTTCTTCCTTGAATGGTTATAATGCCAAAACGTCTTTATAAAATACAATTTTGTAATTGTGTAGAATATTTTTGTTGAAAACTACAAATTTCAATAAAAACTTTTTAAGAAAAAAATATTTTCGTATTGTTGAAGAACAGTCTTGAATTATTTCAATTTCTTGAATAACATTTTTCGAAATTGTGATTTTGTCACTTTTCGAAAAATCAAAACTGCATCAAAAAAATTTGAAAAAATTCAAGAGTATCCTGTGATTAATTTGAGAATATTTTTATCCCTTAAAATTTTTCATTTATGTTTGCAGTTTTCGACAAAAAAAATCAACAAAATTGCAAAATTGTATGTTGTAAAGACTAAACATTTGCACTAACCATTCAAGTAAAATCCAATGAATAGGATATCTTCAGAAAAGTATTTATGTGCCCTCTCAAATGAGATATGACCCCACTCTAATATCTATTAAAGATTTCAAAGTTACTGCCCGCCCCACCTACGGGCTGGGGGACTAATAGTGGTGGCAAAAAATACCTGTTTCAAAGATACTGGACACATATTTTCAAAATTTTTTTATTCGATACGTAGTTTGCGAGATTTCAAACCATTTTCAAACTTTTTGAACCCCCTGTATATATATATATATATAAATTTCAAAAAAGGAATTAAATAGTAATGCTTGGAATATTCAATAGGATCAAAAGTTTTGTCACAAGCTTTAAAAAACTATGCATTTCTCTTTACTTTTTAATAACATTCTATAATTTTGTTTTTTAATGATTTCAAGGAGTGGATTATGTCAATGTATAGCTGCATTTATTTTGGATGATATTACGTTTAATCATAAATAACAAAAACAAAAAAAAAAAACAATGTGATCAATTTGGTCGAAAGTTTTTGTAAATAATAAACCTTCACTAATAATCTAAGACTTGATCAGTTATAAGTGTACGAAGGAATAAAAAGAATAAGGAGAGATAAAGATGGGAAAATGCAGGGTGAAATTAGACCCAAGGGTTATTGCCAGCTCTGTAAAGAAATTGATGGAATAACGAAAATGAATGTTTATGTAAAATTCATGAATGTGTGTGTATGGCTGTATGTTTGAAAACTTTTTATACTATAATTTTCTCGAACTTTCAACAAATTCAAGTCATATATTATAAATATTTGATAGAAAAGCAATGCTAATAGCACGAGATCCAATGTCAAATTTACACGTGTGTTCTTCGATATTATTTTTTTTTTGTATTGTGTGTCACGTTCTCGCTGTTATTATTAATAAAATTCATTTTCAATAAACAATTCAAGGTCGCGAACAATATCTGTGTTCATTCATATCACTGACATTTGTTGTCTGCTATTGTTATCGACAAATTCAAAACTATGAACATTTCCAAAGTCATTTAATAACAATTCACAAACATAAATAAAAAACTTTCATATTCAAATGTCTTTCGTATTTAATTATACTGAATAAAATGATAAATCCATTCTCTCCAATTTTCTCTCATCATATCTACACGAAAGCAATGTAATTATTAATTATTTCTCACAACAATCAATCGTTATGCGAAATTGAAAAGATAATAACAACACCTCATAAATAATCATCGAAAAAAAATAAATATCATTCAAACCATAACGTAACCTTTTTGTTGGTATTTTCCACTGGTATCAAACACCATCCAACGGCCCTTCCACTATCTCACAGTCATTTCACAATATACCAAGTCTCTAATTTCAACTCAACACATAAATCAAAAATATACGTATATATTCCCCCTGCCCCCCCCTATATTTATACAAGATAAACACTTTATTTCCTTTTTTAAAACGCGCGTGAAACTTTTCCGCGTGACATGAACAAAATTTACCGCGCGTCGCGCGCGCCGACAACGCGCACTGCCGCTTCTCACTTTTATTTTATTCTTCAGCTTGTCGCTTATACGTGAAACGTGGGCGTCGGTAATGGCCCTCCGGTATGAGGACGGCGTTCGTCCAACGATCAATACACACGGCACCGGCGCGCAAAACTCCTCTATATATACCTATATACCAACACACTATACATCGCTTTCCCTCGCTCGCACGCTCGATCCACTTCTCCTGCCTCCTCCTCACTTTTTCACACAAACTACCACTATAGACACACCTTCACACATATATTCACATACATTTTACATGTATAAACATTATACATACAGTCTGCATATAAGAATAGTGTTGCCCTGCAAATTGTTTCGTTATTTTCTCTCACTCATTATATATATTTTCTTGTTAGGTGTATTATACGCGGGCGTGCACCACCATCAACCCTAAAACTATTGCACGTCAGTTGTCTTCATGTTATAATATACGATACTATACACTCACTGTCTACGAACCCCTTGATGTTTTGATATATGTACCACGTTTTCACCCTCTACTATGTTACACGCGGGCGCTCGCGCGGGCCTATGCCAATGGGTTCTCTCGAAATTTCAGTTTGGACTGATGAGAAATGTCTACTACCGTAGTTTATATATACTTGGCTGATGAGTATAGCTATATGTATGATGTTGATGTGTGTACGACTTATGTGACTTTGACGACTACTTGGTGTCACGGGTATGTTTATATATGTACAGTCGCTCGCCGCTTGTGATAATTAAACTTACGCTGATTTACAGCTATCCAAGTTGATTTGGACCGCATTGCATTTGGTTGATCATTAAGCTACAAATGCAATGTATGTAAGGAAATTTCCGAAAAGGCATCTCCGACTTCATTCAGGAATAATTTAGTTTAATGATATGTTTTGTTTTATTTTTCCGAGATTCATTTTCGCTTCTGGATCCTGCACTACACTGTAAATATATAATGAATCTTCAAAGTACATTTAACATTTGCGGGTATTTTGAAGATTCATCTTATTTGAATAAGTTTTTAAATTCATAATTGATATTTTTTTTTACCAAGTATACTATATGGTAAATGATGTGGCATATGGTTGTGTTCAGTAGCATTATTCTCCATTTTTAATAGTATATTTTATGGGTATTTAATTTCTATAAATTGGCGATATAACAATAAAAAAAAATTTCTTTTTAATTTAAAGATTTTTCCCGTATTCATTCTATCAATGACCTGTATGGAATTATTTTGTATGCCACAGGAGGCTGTATCAATCTAATCCTTATGTATCTTCATCACCGATGACACTTCAAGTCAATGAACCGAATTAATACAATATAATAAATATATATTCATTTCATTGCAAAACTATTTGAAAAATTGCAGTAAAACATGTCAGATTTAACTATAAATATACCACCAATTGAACGTATGCAAGATTCTACTGATATGAGATGAATCATCAATCATGCTCCTATATAAATAAAAAAAATTAAAAAAAATAACAATAGCAATAAAAATTTTCGATTTTTTCCTTTTCTATATATTTATGATTGCAATGTTTCACCAGAATATATGATATTTTACTCGTACGCTATTTTTCTTGTCCAACATTTATAGTTACACATCTTGGCCTGCTGTCGAAGTATTCCTACATCAGATATATATATATATATATATATATAT
>CAJUYH010005235.1:0-24017 GCA_910591685.1 Galerucella tenella
ACAAAATTCCTAGTGGAAAACGTACTGTTAGAAGAAGACAACAGTATACGATACTCATCAAAATAAATGATTCCAAGCTGCATTTCTTCCCTATTCTCATAAACATATTTTAAAAATTATCGCAGCTGGTTCTATCGAGATAAATTCCGACCATTAATTTCCATGCTTACGTATCTATATAGGGTTGCTTTTGATGACGTACGAGTACTAACCAGCGAGTCCTTCAGCGCCGATATCATTCGTTGAGTTGCGTGAGTTTCAACAATCAACGTCGAACAACTTTTCCCAACACTCCCCCATTGTACCGCCATTACTTGGATGCGGAATTTTGTCACAAATAATTAATTTTAAGTGTATAATAACTGTCTGAATTTCCAGCCAAGCGTGTCACTCGATAACAGTGAAAAATGAGAGAGTGCATGCATGTTATGTTGATGTACATTTTTAGAAGTTTTTCTATAAAGATCTTCGCTGGTTGGATTTCGAGTTATATCCCGTTTACACGCTCTTTGCTAACTTTTTTGAATGCTCGACTTCCAATGATCAAATACGTTAAGTTGTTATTTTATTGGTCACACAAAGCTCAACAGTTCATAGCATTTGACATTATCTAGTTAAACTTTGACATATTTTTTTTTCAAGTTGAACAAATTCTAATGCTGTGTGTCTATAATAGTCAACTGGTAAAGTACCTGTATAGACTGGTACAGGAAGCTGATGAAACAGAGTGTGTGTTATGAAGACAGCGAAAGCACAAAAGCCTGAGGTAGCTGAACTAAGTTCTACTACACGCGAAACTGGCATTTTCAGCATAAATCGCTGCTTCGTAAACGAGAGAGAGAGACTCAGAAGAGAGCACACGCACGCAAGCAAGGCACATAACGGAGCAACGTAACATAACGGTCAGATCTCTTGCGTCGCGACCCCCGGTCGCTCAAACATAACCTGACGTAAAGAACTAAAGTTCCAAAAAGTAACCAGATATACTGTATATGACGGAAATTCTTAATTTGTAACAAATTAGTTGAGAAAATAGCGTCGCACGGAACACTTTATGATCATAGCAAACTCCTAACGCTTCTGTTTCCAACGTAAATTGACATAATAGGCTTCGAGGTAAAACGGATAATTCAAGAAAATTGACTCAAGACGATTTTAATACGAAAACATGTCTTCTTCGAACTAGTTGCTATCAAAATACACCCACTTCATTATCTTTGCATGTGCAATAATTTAAACTAGTCAGTTTGTGATAGCTGCAAGGAATACTCGACACGATAGGTATGTTAATAGTTGCATGCATATACTTAGACTAACTTTACAATTGTTGTACCTTAGAGGGCTTTCATGTGAGAAAACAGTGTTCACCTGAAACTTTCATAATGAATGTCCTTGATGTTGCGTTGTTAATAAAGCTGGAAGGAAATGTGGCCGGTATGGTAATGAATCACCTTTTGATATTACCAACAAAATATACAGGAATAGCTGGAAATTGAGAAACAGTCTCCCTTCTATAATTTGAGTGAATAATAAAAAAATTGCCAGGTAGCTTAATCGATAGTTCGTTTAAAATGAAGGATTGCATTTCTTAACGCTCCAGGAAATTGTGGAGAAGGACGAATATATTTGTGGAAACAGTCGGTAAGTAGTGGAAGTCTTGCCAGAATTGAAGCTTGTTGTCATCTTAAGAGTGGAATTGAAGAAAAAACTAGTTTGAGACTTTTGGGATGAAAGTGTGTACAAAAAGGAAGTATCGAAAACTACCTTAAGACCGCAGACGGCAATATGTATAGAGAACATGATGTCAATTCTAAAGAGACCAGTTCTGGATGATTTTCCATCAAAAAACAACATAAGAATCTTTTAATATGCTGGATAATATAAACATTTCCCTTGTTTTTAACAGCAAAGCAATTTTTGTGTGTGAAATACCCTTTTTAAATACTTTTCATGGTAATCGTAGCAATTTTATACACAAATAAACTACCTTGGCTATTTTCCAAAGAGACAATTATTATGTAAATTGAGTCTCACATGAACCTACTCCTGTGGACATCCACTACACGTACACGTTACAAAATCGTATGCATGGAATACATAAAGTGACAATGACTTGACGAAATGTAAAATTGGTTATGTTGCGAAATAATGGGGATGAACGTTAAATCGGCAAGCAGCCGACGATGAAATTGTGAACACGATTTATTTTTTCGTTGACCTTTAGAAAAAAAATGACATTACACGTAGGGGATACTTTTGGTAGCTGTATAGATCGCCTAGAATTACATACTACTTTTTATTTACGTTTAACAATGACTTGAAATACGATTTTATATGTATAATCCCATCCTGAATCAATTGGTGACCATTTGAAGGTTCCAACTGTTCCCTTAGTTCAGATTTTTTACAGTGTTCCTATTGTTATTATTATTATCCGTATTCCCCAAATTTTCATCATTTTTCATGTCGGAGAAAAATATTTCTTGCGTGAAAAAAGGGATAATTATTATCTATTGGTATACTGATATTAAAAATCCAGCAAAGCGCACAAAATTAATCTTTCAGGAAACTAATATTCCAGAAACCGTAACTAAAAGTTTATTCTTCCGTTATATCCACATAGTTTTAAAAATTACGTTCATCAAATGATAATATAAGAGGCAATCAGAGCAGAAATTCAAACACAAGCTTTATAAAAAATCAATAACTTTTGTATTTGTATTATAAATAATTTCCCATAAATATAAAACGTAATATCGAACATTTGTTTTCTCTCCAGATATTATTAATATTTGTTATCATTTTTTTTTATTTCTCCGTTAACTTCTTCCGCGAGTGCACGAAGCCGAATTGTAAATATAAGATTCTGGGTGTATGATAAAGGAAATAAATTATGTTCTTGCTATTGTACTCCCTTAACAGAAATACAGATGTAGTTTAGCCGATGGGATTCAGAATTGACCTACAATTTATTACTCGAATTGAATATAGCTGATTTAAAATGTTGTGCTTGGAATTCCTAATCTGCAGTGTTTTAT
Source organism: Galerucella tenella (assembly GCA_910591685.1). Taxonomy (NCBI): domain Eukaryota; kingdom Metazoa; phylum Arthropoda; class Insecta; order Coleoptera; family Chrysomelidae; genus Galerucella; species Galerucella tenella. Next base: position 3,039 of record CAJUYH010005235.1, read on the forward strand.
TAAAGCAGTATAATGTATTGCGGGGATTTTAGGAGAATGCGGAAAACGTTACATAAATCAGTTTTTTTTTTCAAGAAAAATAAGTGGTTTCAGTCGCTAGTGTTATTTTTTATTTTATTTTTCGCGAACAATAATTAGACCCGGCGTTTATTGTTTGGAACAAATATACAGTGCTATTCAAAAGTCCCCTCCCCCCCTCGTATCTTTTGAACGGCAAAACTTACATTAATAAAATTTGGAGGGTGAAAATAAAGTTTTGTAAACTTCCCTACGAATGGTAACAGGTGACGTAAAAGTGATAGATGACGTCACGGTGCCACTCTGGCCAATAATTTTAAATGGGACCTTATGGTAAGTGATATCTCGTTTGAAAGGCATCGACATTGGCTACATAGCCAATTGCATTGCATTCTTCAATACTTCTTTCTTTCAAAACGCCAATGCTATCTGGTGCCGTAGTATTAACCTTGGATTTCAAGTAGGGTAGACCGGGGATAAAAGTGCCAGGGGTAAAAAGTTCCAATCGTCGCTATTTCTGCAAATTCAATAATATGTATTCAACACGGCAACCATGGAACAACTACGACACGCTGCGCATCGTGTTCGTGAAATCAGTTAGTTTCCAGAGTGATTTAAGGAAAGGCGTACAAAGTGAGGTTTTTAATACTAAAAAGTAAGTAAACTGGACCATTTCATTTTTCTTCTTATTTGGTGGCTCTATTGTTTTTCGGGGCGAAATAATTTTATACCGATAGCTTTATCATTGCACTTTACGACTACTATATCCATTTCCTCTTTATTGAGGTATTTTTTTTGTTACAAACACATTTATAAAAACTTGGTCAGTGGGGCAAAAAGTACCAAGCGTCATGGGGTAATAAATGCCGTATGGCACTTTTTGCCCCAGTTATGTTTACACTTTTTATTTTTATTTTTACAGAATGCGGAATTATTCCCGAAAAACCGAAAGAGGTAAAACCCCACTAGGGATTATGAAGCGAGCAGCTGAATCCGTGATTAACGGAGGAATTTCAATAAGATCAGCAGCCAAAAATTATGAAATATGCAGAGTTGGTTTGAAAAGATTTATAGACCGATACAGAGCAGATTCTGAAACCGCCTCATTTGGCTACAAATCTAGTCGCCGAGTCTTCACAGATGAACAAGAAAATGTTCCAGTCGCTTCTGAGGTTTCGGTCACTTCTGAAGTTTCAGTCACTCCCCTGACTCCATTTGAATTTAATATTTCCAAAGTATTTTCACCGCATTGCCTTAGACCACTTCCAAAGGCAGGTCCTAGGCAAACTTCAAATAAAGGAAGAAAACGAAGACATACTGCTATTCTGACCGATACGCCCGAGAAGAGGGAACTTGAAAAAGAGCAAGCCGAAAGAGCGCAGAAGAAAATGAAAGTTGAAAAAGGAAAAGTTGAGCAAGTAAAAAAGAAAGTGTTCACGAAGAGAAAACAGGTTAAGATACTGAAAGAAGTTTATGAATCGAGCAGTGAATCAGAGACAGACGATTGCTTTTGTCTTTACTGTTGTGAACCATTTTCTCAGAGTATGCCTTCTGAAGAATGGATACAATGCTTAGAGTGTAAAAAATGGGCTCACAGTAAATGTATCTCAGGTGAATCATTTTCTTTTGTTTGCTTAAACTGTAATAGTGATGATGAATAAATCCAATATGAAATGCACCTAGTCAGTTAGTTTTTGTATACGATTAAAGACCTAATAAAACATTTTTTGCTGAGATAATTCCTAAAATCATTTTCAAATTCTACTTGGTACTTCTTACCCCTAGGCTGGCACTATAAGCCCCAAAGTTGGGGCAAAAAGTGCCAATTGCAACGTTACAAAAGTACATTAATAACAATTTTATATCAATTTTATATTGTATTTCCTTTCATTCATTGTGATTACTAATGTTCAGGTAATCAGGCACGTATTAAATCTGACCCTAATATAATACAATAGACCAGTAAAAAAATAAAAACTAAAAAGTGGCACTTTTATCCCCGGTCCACCCTACCCCCATAGAACAAAATCTAATGGTGTCAGATCTGGTGACCGATGTGACCATTCTATTGGACCTCGCCGGCTGATCCATCTACCTCGATATTCTTCATCCAGGTAACGTCTTACTGCACCATAATAATATGCAGGAGCACCATCTTATTGGAATGTTATTTCCAGATGGCCGAATTCATCTAGATTATCTTCCAGAATTTCAAGAATTAACGGCTCAATTGCATTTTGTACAACCTCACCGCTTAAATTTGAATTTAGGAAGACAGGACCAACTATGTGGTTTCCCAAAATACCTGCCCAAACATTGACTTTTTCTGGAAATTGGGTATGTTGTTCACTCCAATACCTTACATTTTGTGTATTCACATTTCCATTAAGGCAAAAGCTACTTTCGTCACTAAAACAAATTGTTTTTGTGTAATGTGGGTTTTGACTAATTTTATTTGTCATACATTCACAGAATTCGAGTCTTCTGTCGGGGTCGTCATCCGAAAGGTGGTACACCATTTTTAACTTGTATGGATCAAATTTATTTTTAGCCAACACTCTCTGTACTGTACTTTTACTTACTTCACAGATAGATGTAACTCTAGTTGAAGAGGAAATAGGATTTACTGCCATTTCAGCAACTATATCAATTTTTTTATCATCACTAAATGTTGGTCGACCAGATCGTTTGGCATCTTGAACACTACCTGTTGCTTCAAGCTTGTAAAGAAGCTCCCTCAAATAAGTTCTCGAGATAGGGCGATCTGGGTATCTCTCATTAAATAAACGTTCTGCTTCATGGAGATTCTTTCTAGATTCAGCAATCATTAAGATAGCTGCTACTTTGTCGGCTTGAGTACGTAACATTTTGCCTATGTAAACTCTTAAACGTCTCGTGGAACAATAATAAAATCAAATATTTAAGCTATTTAGGAAAACTTTGCAAAGCATCAATTTTTTTGACAACTAACCAGAGGCGGACTGAAAAATCTTCAATATTTAAATGTGAAATAATAATTTTGGTATTTATTTAATTCATCCGTCAATATTAGTTTAAACCAAAACAAAATTGATATGGCTATGGAGCCAATGTCAATGCCTTTCAAACGAGACATCACTTGCCATAAGGTCCCATTTAAAATTATTGGCCAGAGTGGCACTGTGACGTCATCTATTCCTATTACGTCACCTGTTACCATTCGTAGAGAAGTTTACAACACTTTATTTGCACCATCCAAATTTTATTAATGTAAGTGTAGCCGTTCAAACGATACGAGGGTGGAGGGGACTTTTGAATAGCACTGTATAAAGAAACAGATTAATGCTTCATTAGCTTCGCTGAACGTGAGAATGTTCTTTGAAAAAATGTTATCAGTTGAATTGAAATCTTGGCTTCTGCACCAGAAAACTCAACCATCATCGATTGGTACACGTTGGGCGCCCAAAAGAGGCTGTTGCCAAAAAAAAATTCACAAAATAATTCTGAATGACCGTCAGGAGTGTTTGGAGCTCCATCACTACACTCTAGTCAATAATAATTATTACTTTGGTAGGAAACTTAGAGGGTAGAGAGTGGACTTCACCTAAATAAACCAATTAAAAAATTAAAATGAACTTTTTATATCTCCAATGAATGCAAATATTTTCATGATATACGTAAATTCGCAATAATAGAATCTAATTAAAATGCCGTTAATATTAAATTCCAATATCTGACATTCCTGTAGCATAATTAAATACGATCCAAATTCTGTTATCAATTGTGAAATATATGAGGTTATCAAAAATAGACCTGCATCATTTTATAGTTCCAAGTAATTTTAGCATGTTTAACAATCATCTGTTTCATCCATTACTGTTTCTAGTTACAGTACATTCCGTAATCAGTGCACTAATATCATTCCGAAATGGTAAATGTAAATTTGTCACATGAAAATGTACATTCAAAATTGATAAATATCATACTAACTGGATTAAATGTATTTTTTTATTAATGGAAATGGCGAGTGTGTCAGTGGAATATCATAATTTACAATTAGCAGAGGAAATGTTTCAGGTTCGGTTTCCGATATATTCAGAAACAAAATGTTGTATTTTCCATGATTTTTCCAAGTTTTATGTGTCTTTTACTCCAGTAACAAAGTGTGTATTCTGCTACGACCATAATATTTATTCCTCACGACTGCATAAACTATTAATACAAATTCTGCACTGTACTTTCGAGAGTTACTGCTTCTCGCATATATATCAAATTTGTCTGAAATTTATTGGTTCCGCAGTCTTATTTATCCAATCCAATTAGGTATTATTAGCGAGAGAAGGAAGTAACTTGGGATATTCGGTGTTCACCTAATATAAAGCTCATGATTCATGATTTCGAGATAATAATTTGTTTAGAGTGAATGTACCAGTCTTTTGTTTAGTTACCCTCATAGTCAAGGGGTGGTGGGATCGCATAATTATGTCGTGTAGTTTGCACTGGGGTTGTAGCACCCTAGAATGAACTGAGCAAGTATAAAATATTGTTTTCCATCATTAAGTAACTTTCGAATAGCATAATTGGTTATCATAACTTCAAATCCAATTCTATAGTTAGGGAGGCGAAGATATGAGATATGAGAGATACCTAAAGCCCGGTTCTGACGGTGCAATTTCGTCTCTGCAATCGAGTTGCACCAAAATAGAACTGGTTCTAATTTTATGCCGTAAGTTGCAGCAACTTGGTAACTTTTTTAGTTACTTTTTTTACGCAAACCTAAAACATTTTACAAAAAAAAAGTTGAAATAAAAAAAAGGTTATTCTATTTTACACAAAAAAGGTCTTTTAACATTTTTGTCCAAAGTTGAAACTTTTGGTCTTAAAGCATCATGAAAACTCAAACTCCCGTTTTTTTGAGTATAATATCTCGAAAACGGAGGGTGTTAGAAAAATTGATATGGAACAACGGTGATTAAATTATGTTACTTTTATTATATTATCTCAATTTTTTTTTTCCTAAAACATCTCGACAATTTCCGTGGACTCGGAAAAAGTTATAGGCAAACTGGACAATGGAACGTGCAGAGAAGACGACATTATCTCAGCTACCAGCTGAGCATCCCAGCTCAGAAAAATATCTTTTTAATGAATAAATGAAAAATTATGTCTATGAAGAACACTTTGTTAATCGCCTCTTCAATAATTTACCAAATACAAAGATCATAAAGGTACACCGGTGCCAAGCTAGCGTTAATGGAGATATACACAGAAAATTTACACACCGAACTTGACAGTCCTATTTGTAATTCCAACCCTATAACTAGAAATAAATGAGTTCAGTTCGAACACATATAATTCAAATTACAAGCGGGTGGCCCTGCGAGCGGTGGCTGCCTTATCACCTAAATTCTCATAAATATCTGTGGCTGTACGCTCGCCGTGCTGTAGGCAACAAATGTAATCTTGAGTGGGTAAGGAGTTGCTTGTTACTTCGGGGGAATGAGTAGCATTCGAGGAATATTCTTCTCATTTTCAATTCTCGTTTTAGGGGGTGGAGAATTTGGAAATGAAATTCTCACCGGCTTCACCGCGATAATAGCATTAGGAAAATATTGATTATAGATTAGTTGCGTTGGAATTTTTTTTTTCATGTTTGAATCAATATATCATACCACAAATTACATTTTATTTATAGTAGGTATATTTATCGTAAAAAGAAAGCAAAGGGGCTTCATCCTAGTATAAAGATATGTGAACAGTATTTTTTGGAATGGTGCATAAATGTTGTTGCTGCCCTTAATACCCAAGATGCTAAGACAAAATTGTTGGAAGGTTCCATTAACGAACAAAGAGCTAACCATTAATAGGTTAAAAATGACACCAACTAATTATCAATATGGTTTTCTCAAAAGCGACTAAAACTCTTCCATTAATCATTTAACAATTACTTTGAAAAGTTTACGGAAGGATTAAGCAGCTCAACTCAAAGATTGGGTTTCCTTTATGGTATTTGTAAGTTACTTAGTTAAAGTTTTCTCCAAAGAAGTTTGAATACTTCAAAAGTATGACGTTAATGAGATAAATGCAAAATTTCTGTTGTAAAATATTTTTCGAAGAAAATAAGGATCGTTTTTGAGAATTGGTGAGTGGTTATAAATAATTTGACGGAGTTTAATGAGCTATATGGAAGATTATTTGTGTATGGGGCCATTTTATTTATCAAGGATAGACACGGAAGTAATATTTTTCTACAATCACATTGGAAAGTAGGCTTTTTCGCTTGCCATTGACAACGAAAAATTGACGTTTCTTGAGGAGAGTTACTTTAAAAACTGGCATATAACGCTCATTGCCCCTAACAACCGATACTACAAACAGAATTGTATTTACAGTAACAGATATAAAAGTTTATATTAATTCTACTTTATATTCGTTTTTCTACTACCGTGTGTAAAGTACGTACTTTAGACACATTTTCGAGTGCGTAAAACTTTATTTTACGCACTAGTGCGTAAAGAAAAAATTCCAATATGTATGTAGTTATAGATATCTAGTCTTATAAAAATATAGGTATAATAAACGGATATTAAATCTAAGTTTTTTTCATAAATTGGAGATAGAAACCTATAGAATTCGGTAAAGTAACCTAATAATTATCGTTAAATGATTATTGAGTACTGGAAATAATACGGTAAATAGGTATAAGTTGGCGGTGAGTGACTGACATTTCTTTGTGAATTGAATCTGACATTTAAAATTTAAATTAAGATCTTACCTAGAGTAAGCAATTGTATTTTATATTTAGGAATTGAATATTTTTAGAAAACTATGATGTTATTTTAGATTATTATAAAAAGACACTTCTAAAAAAAAATTTAACTTACTTTACGCACTAGTGCGTAATACTTCAAAATGCCAACAACTTGTATTGTAGTCGGTTGTGGGAGCTGTTCAAACCCAGATCAAGTAAGCTTTTTTAAGGTCCCAGCTGTTTTAAAGAACACATTTTTGGTGCACAAGAATTAATTAACTAAGAAGCGTAGAAAAATGTGGTTAGCAGCAATCAATAGAGATGATTTAACAGAATCAAAAATCAAATATCAGGCTGTATGTAGCAGACATTGTGTTCAGTTTTGTTCAATAACAATATTTATAAAAACTCAAAAAAGCGATATATTCTAAATAAAAAATACTAATCAAAGGAACAATATACTAAACACTAATAAAATATACTGAATTGAAGCAAAATATACTAATAAATTCGACTAAAAAGTCTTGAGCACTGTTTATGACTGAATAGACAATACAAAACTAACCTACCTATCTGTCTAAATTATTTGCCTTGCACGGCCATATTAGGTCACGTGATCTGGATTGCCTAATAGTTACAATTAAGAAAGGCCTCAGCTGGCAGGGCCATCCGGCCAGTATATGCGAAATATTCAGAACGTGGCACAACAATTAAGCACAAAAACACAAAAAAAATTAATAAGGTAACATCGCAATCACACTAATTAATTATTTAAAACAGTAAGAGCTTGACAATACAGCGATTTATTAGATTGTAAAAGATTTTCAGAAGACAAAAACACTCTCTAGCCAGGTTGCTCTATGATGTCACTGTCACTGCCAAAGTCACTGTCACTGTCAATACAATTATGTTTGTAGTATTAGTTGTTATGGGCAACGAGCGTTTTGCAATCATTCACGCTCGCCGAGCGTGAAGTAACTCTCCTCAAGTAACGTCAACTTTTCGTTGTAAATGGCAAGCGAAAAAGCCTACTTTTTAATGTGATTGTAGAAAAGTAACTATTCAATTCAAGCAAATATTGTGTTTGAAATTAACCCACTGCCATCTAATCCCAAATATATCGTTGGTTTTTACTGTCAAAAATGAAGCCTGGATTTGTAAACAACAAAAAATGGGAAAAAGGCAGAAATTTCAACCTGTTTAGATACGAACTTTTGCACATACACGGAAGTTATTGGCGCGTGCTTTAGGAAAGATGTTATAAGTAGGTTTATTGACTCATTCTTGTCTAGGACATTATCTATTTTTTTGTAATAATCAGTCCAATTGGATCCTTAAGCTATTTCGTGATATACTTCCAATTTTCCTATTGATTCTGGGGAATGAGATAGTAGAGCTTTCTGTTTTAGAATTGTATCAATTGGTAGCTTTTTAGCTCATTTTATGGCGGGCGACGCAATATTTTCGATTTCATTAAAATATGTGACATAAAATAGCGACGTATCAATCCCCGTACCACAGCGTGCAATTGGGTTTCAGTTTAGGAGAAAAATGTACCTCTGGGATGTTTTCGCGGTAATTTTTCCGATAGTGGGCGCTGCAGTATCTGTCAAAGCTGTCATTGGAATGGGAAAAAAAATAAACATCCATATCTGTTCTTATTTTCATAACTTTAGAGTATTCCAATTACTCTTTTTATAAAAGTATGTGCATTTCTGGCGATTGATCTAACAATTCAAAAACTGTTCGAATAACAAATAAATTATGACATTCCGAGACGAACACCTATAAAAATACTTATCTCTCAAGAAAGAAAAACTGCAGAGAACTCGGATGAAATGCAATGGAATACATTCAGCAATGAAATGCAATACGATATGAACTTTACGAGTTACGGAACGAACCATTGCTGGGAGGATCCAATTCAAAATGCCTTCGTATTTTATCTCCTAAGATTCCGTAGTAAACAACGATATTTTCTGATATTCCGGTAAAGCTTTCGTTATAAACAACTGATCATTATTTCTCAGTTGGTTGTATAATCCAAGTAATTCGAATTTCCGATAAAATCCAATTCGACAGTTGAAGTCAATTTATTTTTTGTGAATTTAGTGAAAAAGTGGGAAAAAAAGTGGAAATTATGTTTTTTTTCATTTTCCAAAGCAAGATTCTCAATATTTAAGTTTCAGTTCAATTTTTTTCTATACTAAAGTCCCAAACATTTGAAATATACAATACAGGATCCTTTGTATTATTATTTTATTTTATTTTTTTTGTCATATATTTTTTCTGTGTCATTCGAGAAATGAGATAAAAATATCTCGTTTTCCATGCTTTCAGTCCAAGACACTTGTTATCTTGATTCAATTATTAAAATCCGTTCCAACTATAACCACACACAAACACGAAAACACAAAAAATGAATTTTCCATTACACGAAGTATCTCGCAGGAAAGATTGGAAGTGCGCGCTTATGTAGAATGGATTCTGGTGGAAAGGTTTAGGTTGGGATTTTTAGAAATGTGCTCGTAATCCTTCATATTATGCAGAAACGGTTACGCGCTATTGTTTACAATGGCTTCCACTCCGGCCTTACGCCACTCATTTTCATTGAAATTTTCTCGCATTTCGAAAAAGAAATCATGAATCTGTTTAATGGTATACAATCTCTAATCGGTTGGTTCATCACAACTAGCACGAAAACGACTGTTTCATTCCCACGAATTGTCCAGGAGTTTATGAATAGACAAATATCCCTACACTTTAAACTTATTGGCTAAGGGTTCTTTGATAGATGAAAAGTTTGCACATCCACCAAAACTAAAACATAGTGAAACACACGTAATGTAATGAGCCTTCGAAAATTTGATTTTAAGACAAGAGTAACGTCCCCCTTTTTCAAAATTTCGTAGAATGTTATTGAGAACACATCAAAACTCAGTATTTCTTGGAATTCTTGGGAGTTTACGTGAATGATACCCTTCCAAATTCTCAGCTCTGTCTCTTCTTCTACTTCTTCTGTATTCTTAATAAAAGCATTCATGTTAAAGGCTGTCTCCGAATGAATACATGACATTCCATATCAATAACATTTTTCACTATAAAATATTTGAAAACACAAAAAAATCTCTCTGTCAAATAAAGGTGAATTAGTTTACGGGGGCACGTAAAAAGATTCATAAAAGGCGTTATAGATCATAAGGAATTTTCCAAGAAAACACATATACTTCGGGATTGCTTATTTTTTTCACGAAATTCTTAACCTACTTTTTGATCACCATTTTTCCGAGCTTTATTTTTATAGCGCCACTGGACATAAAACTTGAAATTTTACAACTAAATTTTATACACGCTTTACACAGAGACGACAACAAAGCACCATCAAAAAAGATTTGTCTGAATAAAGAAAAAAGACTGGCTAGTACTATACTATTGTGTCTGTTTCGCCCGACTATTTACAGGAATTTTAAAAAAGGTCTATAGTATGATATGAATATTGTACTGTTTCTTCTTTTATTTACTCAAAAGGTTCAAAAGGGAATATTTTTTTTATTTTTCAACGTTTGCTATCTTGTTGTATACAATGATAAAGCCGTTTTATAATGCTACGTACTCAAATTTATTGGTTAACATAAAGTTTGCTAATTAATTTTTGCATATTTGTTTCTCCTTTTGTGAATAAAACGATATTATCTCTGCCTTTATAGTTATCGACGTCTGATTTGAATAATCTACCTTTGTTCTGTAATAATTAAGCTACTGTACCAAATTGATCATTGGGAGCTTTATCAATTCAGTTGACAGGTGCCAACTATCAACCATACTGAATGTCTGTTTTCTTTATAGGGAAAGAAAGAGAAGAAGTATGCTCTTTCATACTCATTGAAAATGTATGGAAATTTTTTACGAAGTTGAATAGAAAATCAGTTCTAAAATGGTGAGGGTATGCCTAGGGAAGCTTAAGCTAGAACAGGAAGTCAGGAAAAATTACTTGAAACCATCAAAGATGGAAATTACATTTCATAGCTGGATCTACTTGGAAGTTCATCAAGATACATTTTAGAACCAAGTTTTTATTCATACATCGATAAATATTCAACAAACTCCATCACCCTCGTTAATCCTTTGTCACTTTATCATTGGGCAATTAATTTGAACGGAAAATAATAATCACCAATTTCCCTTTAGCATCAGTAAATTAACGATATTTCTTCCGGCTGTTTAATGAGTCGTCCGATTGTTTGGACGAAAAAAAATAACACTTTTGCATGTGTTACGGCAATATCTCGACCAAAACATTTACCAGAAAAAAAACAGGAACAAACCATATCAGTTTATACACATTCTAATTTCCATTCCGATATTTATTCCGAGGCCGCGTTGATCTCGAATCAACTCAAACGTTGCGCCTGGGCTTTAGAGGACCAGACACATGGATCACGTGATATTCAGACGCAGTATGGCTGCTCCGTTAACCAGTCGAACAGAAGACCAGCAAGACATTTTAGTATTCGTCTAACGGTATTGGGGTGTAGATGTTTTACAACGGTGCAAACAGTTGCAAATATCACACACGGAAGACTTATTCTTAAGTGTATTACGTTAAATGACTTAAAATTGAGTGTAAATTCTTCAATAGATATGTTTCTATCAGTTGTTTTCACATCCAACCCATTCGGCGGGTGATTTAAGCGAAAACATGTAATATTTAATAAACAATTCTTAATATGAGAGTGTGTAGGTATATAAATAATAAGACCAATGGACTAGTGGTCCAGTAATGAGTTAAAAAGAGTGAGAAAATGGCTTTAAATCACGCACTGTGTGCTGTTATAGCACTAACTAGCATATTATGTTACTATAACAGTTGTTACTGTGGTTTCGTGTTCGATGATATTAGTGCTATTAAGGAAAACCGAGATTTAAGGCCCCACTCACCTTTAATTAATATATTTTTCAACGATTTCTGGGGAACTCCCATGCATAAGGTAAGGTTCACGCACATAAAAAATAAAAATCACCTGTTTGATCCTTTTGAATAATAAATAAAGTTACATTAAGGTGTGCGAAGATAAATGGAACAATCCCTTGTCTTGGGAATAATTGGATTTAGTTTCACTGCAAAATTAAGAACGCTCTAATAATTACCGGAGAACGGGGAAAATTGGGCTTGTCATATTGAAGGTTTATAAAAGAATCTTCAAGTTACATTACAACTTGAATTTTAAATTTCGTTTATCATGTTCCGAATAATTTTATCAGAAATAAGAAGTGGATCTTCCCTATACAGTAGTTTCTATCATTTTATCATCTTCACATAGTAAGTAATTGTCCTATTGCTATTCCAATCAAATTTTTGACAATTCTCCCCACTTATCTAAATTTAGTTTTTCATTGTATTTATTGTTTTTCAATAGCTTTTATAAATGTTATGCTGAACAATGTTTTAGAAAATGAAATGAAATACCTAGTTCTCCAGAAAATATGGTATGATATTATTCACAAGGTTCTGGTAGAATTGTTACTTCAGCTAAAGAAATGAACAGACTATAGGAAGAAGTAAAACTCGCGAAAACTGAATAGGTAGATGAGGTTATTACTTGATGAGGATCCAAACTAAGCGATGAAATGTTTGAGAAAGCTACTGTGTTAGTGAAACGCGTTACAAATATGTACCTATTGAACTTAGTTCAAATAATATACCTAATGAAGTTTAACAAATTAAATTGTTTTATTTAATCGCTTGAAACTCGAAATATACACAGGAAGTAGGTAGTCGTAGGTAGTAGTGACGTTTACAAATACATCGATTAAAAGTTTAACAAAAAAAATTACACATCAACAAAGCAAGAAGTAATCAGATTAATGGGTACACCTGAAAAGAAGGACTAATCAAATAGTAAAATACTAAACTTTTCCAAAAGGATTCTTACGTGTCTATATTTACATGAAGATCATAATTGGTAGAGCACTATTCGTAGGTCTTCTCCCAATTTTAATTGTAATTCCTACTTATTCTATATTTACTGGTCTATTAAGAGCGGAAGTAAAGTATACCCGTTCCTAAGGGAATTATTTATTGAATATTTTAAAGGTTCTGAAATGTAATCTTTAATCATTTTCAATCTTTATTCAATAAATGGGAAACTTTGACCTTGTACTCCGTGGCAATCAGTGGGGATACAGACTATTGTTGATGGTATTGGAAATGCAGATTATAATTTTTTCTAAGTAACAATTTTTTTCGACGAACAAAAAGTATTGATTTAATAAATTTCAGTAACAATGACCAGCAGCAGACAGAGGCATGCATTGGGTGAATCTGTCGAGTATAAAAAGAAACCGGTCTTCGATTCGGGTGCTAAAAATTTTGTGGCGTATCAAAGAATTCAATCAATCAGTTACGAATGTGTCCGAAAAAAAAAATATAAAGGCATTAGCAATGTTGTCCTTGCTACTCAGCTTTATAATGGTGGAAAGGATATTTGAAATATTTTTAATGCTTTTATAAAGAAATGTTCTTTAAGATTACAATACCAGGAGTAGATGTCCTGAAACCCTTTATATACTATCATTATCAAATCCATTAATTTTTGTGATTGAACGGAACTAAATAATACGACATTATATTTGTCCTGAAGTGTCGATGATTTTTGACAAAAGAATCATTAAATTATTTCCGATGGCAAATGTATGGATAATTTTCGGAAAATATCATTTGAAAGGGGCATTATTAGTCGAAAACCCTAAAACGCACGTGCTTTAAGACGTGATCCTACAATCCTCTAATTCAATTGGAACAATCAATGGTATTAAAATTGAAATAAAATCTGGAAGGTGGTGCAATGTGCGTAAACAATGTCGGTCAAATTCCATTAACAATGTTAGCTTTTAATCAGAATTGCGGGGAATATGTTTACATATATAATTGATACCATTATTTGGGAGAATAAAGCTGGAATTGCACCGAATATGCGAGCGCAGGTGTACAAAGATGAAAACCAACAATGTTTATAACAAATTTGTCGGGTAACATGGTAACAATATCGATTAATCAATAAATAACAAATTTACTACGATTCAACAATTTTCGAGCCGGAATATGAGATTATAAAAGTGCTTTCAAACTTTTTAAAATGCTATAACAAGAAGAAAACTGGTAAGGCTATTTTCCACCTATTTACGCAAAGCTTTTGAAAGCTTTCACATTTCGTCGAGTTCAATATTTTAGTTTGAAAAATTCAAGATGCTTTATCCAGTTTTATAAACATAAAAAGCTATGAGCAATCTTACCAGGAGTGGTAAATCACACAGAAACTGACCGGTGAAATTCCTTCTCTTGCTCCTAAAGGGCTGTCCATAAATCACGTAGCGAAATTGGGGGGGGGTTCGATCTAAGAATACGCTGGGTTACGTTGGGGGAAGGGGGAGTCATGAACCATAGCACTTATCTTTTTTAATTGAAAAAAATATGTAGAGACCACCATATTTAAAAAAATCTAGGTTGGTAGGAACATGGGATCTTCCAACAGTCTATTATACCAATAAATTTAGCCAAAAACGGTATTATTTGCTTTAGATTTAATATTTGCTGAGAAAGTGCAATTCTGAAACATCATTGATATGTTATTTACAACGATCGAGAACCAAACCACATGAGCTTGTGTGGTGTTTTGCTGAAAAGTATAGCTTAGTGAAGGAAGAATCGATTGTTTTACTAACCAGATGTACTGAGGAATTTGATGAATAGCTAGTTTAATTAATCATTAGCTAAAGATTATTGTTTAATTTAATTTACTTCAACTTATAACTGCCTATTTGACGATAATAAACTCAAAATTTGTTTTCATCTTTTAAAAACCAACTCGTAAATGGTATAGTAACTGTTTGTTTTCTTTATAAAGTAGCCAATTTGCGATTGTAGCATCATTTTGTGCAGTTGATTAAAATGTCATTATCACAAAAACGCTGCATAAGCACAACAACACGTCAAATGCACAGTTCGAAACCTTGTTAAGTTTATAATTGAATTCCTTTGTCGTCTTTACACTCAACTGGTTCTACGTAACTTTTTTCTAAAATTATTCCTATGGGAGACGTTTTCGGATTTGAATAAAATAAAATTTTCTTTGAATTACTTTTCGTAAAGTTTTAAACATTCCGTGATTTCGCTGTTGTACAACTTTATTTATTTGCAAACGGCTCTACAGTGCGAATAAAGATATTAAGGAAAGCATCAAGAGTTTTGTTAATATCCTGTATACAATGTGGAACTACCTGAGGAACCAGTTTAGAAAGTTATAACATGATAAAATATATCGATGAAAAAGTAGGTAAATCTACTTTTGTCAAATGTTTGAGATCTAATAAAATTATATTGGTTTTAAATCTACTCAAAATAGTTAATGGAAAACATTTGAAATTTAATCTTTCTACCTACATATTGTGTTATAAAATATTTTGATCACTTTATTGCATGAAGAAACGCCGATTTACAATGGAAAATAAGGTCATATTTTTCATACTATAATAATAATAAAGTAAATTCTCAAAAAGTCGCGTGCCGGTAATAAATGTAAGGTAGAACGATAACTATTGTCAGATAATGTAAGTGTAACAATGGCAAAACGGAACCTACGTTTACAAATAATAATAGGGGAAATTGCATATTCCTCATAATATCAATTACTGTTTCTGTATTTTGGTAACTATTCCATAATCCTCATAAATATTGCAAAAATGGAAACAAATATTCAGGAAATCTTCTTAATGATCAAATAGATATCAACCTTTCTCGCATATTAAATTTATTTACCTTAAGGAATGATTGTAAACTTATTCAATAACTTTATTAATATTCGTATCAATATTTTCATTCGTACATGTCAATGAAGCATGATTTTTCACACTTTCTTTTTATCTGAAGGAACTAACAGAAAGCATGAATAAGAAGGAAATTACGGCATATCTATTTCAGTTGAATTAATTTATTTATGAAGTTTAATAAAAACAATGTATCATAATTTCTTTGAAAGTCATCCAAATGCAACTAGTTAAGATACAATCCCATCATCAGGCTATTCTATAGAATCATGGTAAAAGCTGAATTCTCGAACAATAGATAGATGAGTAGTGAGGAATGAGTTGGGTTTATTAATAATGAATATAATAAAAACAGCATCTTTCACGTCACTCAAGAAATCTTGCAAGAACTTTGTAAATACTATGTGGGGAGTCATTTGACTGTTGAATATATATATCAAAGAATTTTTTGTAATGCTCAAGAGAGCGAGAAAAACGTGAGTTCAAAAAGTTAAGATATTCTTTACAGAAAACTTTGTGGATTACATAACAACCAAATTGTCTAGAAGAGGTACAGGATATAAATATTACAGAGGAAATTTAAATTACTTTCAAACAATGATAAAGAACTTTGTTGGGAGTATACAGTATGGTGCAATGGAAAGGAATAAACTCGTTATTTTGTGAGCCGGCGATCTTTCAAATGATGTGTTTTTGATATTTGCGAAGTAAAAATAAGTTAAAGCCTAACTACTTGTTTTTACTAACAACCCAATTGCCTTGAAATGCCTACAACAGAACTGTGACTGTAAGGTGCTTGCTGCTTATTCAAGCCACTTTCATTAACTTTTCATAAATCAGCTGCTTCCATAGATGTAAGTTTTATGAAACTTCCATCAATTTAATTATACTTAGGCCATCCAATTCCCTTTCTCATTAAATCGGAGTCCTTTAGGATTGGCCTAATATAATATCATAGTCCGGATAACGGAATTGTGAAACCGGATGACTAACCAGAGCCCTTGAATTGAATCAAATAAAAAATTTTATAGAGATGATGACGGAGACAAACAAAAACTGACCGAGCCTAATAAAACTGCGATTGTCATCATCATCGGTATGTCTGTTGTGTGCGGTTTGCCGTGCTCTGGTTAATAATAATCCAAGGCATGTCGGCTGCGGTTATGATTTTGATAGCATTGATTGATTGAAAATCATTACAACAATAGACACTGATGTAGACGATAGTTCAATATATGCCCGTATATATTGGGATCCACGTTATTCAATGTTTTCAAATCGCAGTTTTGTATCCTAGTTTGTGTGTTATAAATCAGGTTTTCGATATAAAATAGTTTTATCAAGAATTCATTGGAAGCTTTGATTGTTAGTTTGTCGGAAGTTTCTGTCATTGATTTTGGTTATAGTCCAAATGATCATTCCTATTGTCAACAACAATCATGGATTCCGTTGCCTATATGGTCCTCCCAGGCTACCATGATCTTCGAACAGTCAGAGCGCATTTAAGACTCACATGCAACTCTGGGTCGCCTCAACTCAGTCAGATTCCATTGATCGAGATTTCAAAAAGCATTTCTCAAATGGGAATCTTAGAAAAAGTGTGAAAATTGGGAATAAAAACAAGACTATTAGTCAAAGAATCTTTGCCTTGCCCTTTATCATCCAACCCTCACGCTGATCTATTATTATTTATGGTTCATTCTCTTTTGGACATCTGAGTGCTGTTGAAAGCACAAATTCGAGTGGCTTGCAAACTAGACGCGAAAGCACAACTTGTTAAGAGAGAGTAAATATGATTATAACTTAAAAATGAAATTGTTTGTGTTTCAAAACAAAGCATGTCATGACAAGCACGCAACAATGAATTCCCCATATTGGTATAGTATACAATTCAGTTACGTTATTTGAATTCCATTATAATTATTGGAATATTTGCTTCCAACAACTAATTGCAGGATTAATTAATGAAATACACACAAACTTGTATGTGTTATTATAAATTCAATTATACATAATTCAAAACAATTATTCATCTCAACTTAATTTATTATTGAACTGATTCGAATGAGGTCAGTTTGCTCTAATAAGAGATTTAATTATACCATATCCCGAACTGTTACATCGCATCCAGTTTAAGATGATAATGATAAAGACAGTATTAAGAAATATTAAGCAGATCTGGACTTACCTATTCAGTTTTCGTAGAGTGAAGAGACAGACCTGTAACCAAAAATTAGGGCGTTATTATTTACAGTTGTTTGGTTTAATAAACAAATAAACAAAGATACAAATAAATCTATGCCAAGTATAAACATGTCTTTTTGGATAGAGCTATCGTTATTCTCGATTTACCCTGTATGTATTGTGAACACGCCACTTCTGTATATAAACAGATTAAGTGGCATCATCGATGACATGTTTCTCTCGACAATTACGTGGAAATATAACTTTTCAGGCGTTGAATTGAGTGTTAATTTGGACGACATTTCCACTAATGGCACTTATTTTTGAAGTATATTTATTGAAGCTATAAACATCTCTGCTGTTTTAACAAACAGCCAGCGAAATGCCGAACGACCTTATATAAAAGAAGGAGAAATGCTTTTGGATTACTATTTGTCTAGACTACAGTTTTCAACGTTAAAGTACTCATAAAAGAAATATGTCTGGACGTGATGATGAAGTGACCGGTCAGGTTTCCCATTTTTCTTCCAGCTCGGATGTCGATAACATTTAATATCTTTCATACTTCACCTGCTCATATAAATCCACTTTTACGATTTTTGGATAAACGGAAAACATGGAACTATTTTCCTAACAATTCTCCACCCTATATTATGTTTCCCCTTAACTGCATATTCAATTTTATTACCAAGAACATTAGTATACAAACTATATCAGTTTGTCTGGGATTATTTCCATACCATATAGGTCACCAATATTAAATGCAACGAATTTACGAAACCAATTATACGACTCCATCCATAAATTTTACAAAGTATGTTTTACTTTGAACTTTGAACACATTCGCAATTGAAGAAAAAACAAATTACAGCGGCAGTGCATTCACAACATAACACCCTTGAGTGTAAAAGTTATACTTGAGTACAAAGTGAGCGTTTATGAAACATTTTACACACTCTACACCATAACGCACCACGAGAAGCGTTTACCCCGTCGTCTCACTGACACGTACATTATCTGTTTTCGCTCCTCACCCAATACATGATGATGTTCGAAGTAAAATATATTCAAAACCAAAATAACATATTTTTCTTGAAAACAAATTATTCATGTTGATTCATTTCATTTCACACACGAAAAAATCCACCATGCGCCCCTGGCGAAGATTCAAATTGGAGTGTATCGCTGTCTTCCTCTACTTTTGTTCTCTCTTTTTTGATTGGCTCCTTTTACCGATACATACTCTTCCACCGGGATGCGATAAACTATAAAATTTACCCATCAACTCTAAAAGCATATATACCCGATAGGATTGGCATCAGTTGCCGCATTTTCATATATTTTAAGGTTCGTTAGATAGTCATCGATCAAACCCCCAAAAAAATACCCCACTAACCAATTCAATTACATTTTGACTTCGCATTGCCGTAACAACTAACCACACCTAATCCCGAAAGTAATTGATAGCAGAAAACATTGATCATGACGTGTGTTGCGTACTATGTCGAACGGAAGACGATAAATTTTGGCAAGTTGATCATTTGAATTCGGAAAGAATCGTGCCTTTGTTTCTTTTGGGATTTAGAAAAAGCTTTCTAGTAAATTTGGAGAAAATTATAATGCGACAATATTTTCATTAGGTCTGTTCCAATCGCAGTAAGAAACTATTAAAAACGATCAGAGAATAACTGGTCATAGCAAACAACGAGTTCACTTTCGCTTAATTCTTATCACTGATTGCAATGGTCGACTATTCTCTGATAGTTTCTGATTGCAGTTGGAACAGAATTTATTTTTATTCAAAATACAATGTAAAACTACCTGCGAAACCAGCTTAAAAAATTATTAAAGACATGATTAAAGTGAATACAAGAAGCAGAAATTTTAATTTCATTTCGAAATAGTTGAGCAAAGCTAAAATTAAATATCTACGATTCCCAAAACTAATAATTCATTAAATATCTGATGATTTATGTTATTAGATTCTATTTATAAAAACAGACGCATTAAAGCTGCTTCTAAATTAACTCCTTTATTGATTGGAAGGTACAGTGCTAAAAGACCAAGTGACGCTTGGTATTATTCTCTGGATTCAGACACGACCCTTGTCTGTCAAGGCCAATTTATACATGGTATGTTCTTTCTATCACAAATAAGAGCGATAGGATCGAATTGTTAGCCGTAACTTGTGACAAATAAAACAATGAAAAATATATATCTGGGAAGTATGAAATAGTTTTTGGTAGAATGAACAAAAGTACGAGGGTTCCATTCTTGGATGAGATTGAAAAATCTCATAAGCTTCATAATTTCATATTATACTTCTTCTGACGACAGAACATTTATGCATATGTGTAAAATATTGTTTTCTCCTTCTACCTTCTACATCGCTACAAAAGAGATTTCCAAAAGAAACACCACAAGTAATAAAATTCACATCCTTACGCATAGTAGACAAGCACTACTAGCCCTGAACAGACCACGTATCACATCAGGCCTAGTACTGGAGTGTCACCTGTCCCTGATCGAAGCCTGTAGCAACCACGAAGTCACTCTAGGTTGGTTCAAGGGCCACATAGTGAATCGAAATGTAACTACATTGCCGACTCATTAGCCAGGAAAGCAGCCTCAAAAAAACTCTTGGGACCTGGCACTTTCATTGCTCTGTCGGCTATGATTGACCTAATAAAAGAACACTCCCTTGAAAAGTTTAGGGGTAGATGGGACGATGCAGAAGGTTGCAGGCTTGCCATGTTTCCTTGATTTAAACAGAGCAATCTACGCGAGTTATATACTATATTTTTCTCTGAAGGGAATTTTGTGATAATTTCACTCTTGGAATATGTAGAGAAAAGAGTATCAATTATTATGAAGATTATATTGAAAATAAATTACCAATAAGAAATATCCGTTATTTCCTTCGACGTAAATTTACGTAGATACGTTTCCGTTTCTGAGTCCATTGCAAAGGGAAGTAATCTAAACATAGGAAATGGAAGTGAAATGGAAAATGGAATTGGACGATTTAGATACATACGAACGGTAGAGACAATCGATTAAAGGATATTTTTGCTTTGGATGCCGCCGGGTGAAATTTTTATAATACGCTCACAATTTCAAATCCCATTTTTATTGTATTTTATTCAAAGCGGTGTGCTATGGGGAGCTATATGTGCGTTTGAATACAATGTTTGCCTTTGTTATTGAGTTTACCGTTTTTTTTT
>CAJUYH010005236.1:0-24014 GCA_910591685.1 Galerucella tenella
GAACATCATTTGACAATTTACGATATTCTATTCTCTACCATCCTACATATATATATATATGAACGGCTAGCAAGAAGGAGTGTGAAGAATTTATATGGCTGCCACGTTCAATATCAATCAATTATATCTATCTGAAACTTTAAGATATGATACACAACTATGAAAACCTATCTTCTAGTGTGTGCTGATAGTTATTCAGTATATATGTGAATGAAGTAAAATTTATGATTCAATCCAAAATATTGTTAAGTTTATACTAGTAATTATTTTGAAATTATCAAAGAACCAATTTAAAAGTTCACTTGAAAAACCCGTTAATAATGTCGCGCATAATATTGAAAATAGCACCATTCATTATGCATATGTACTAGTAATGACATAAATATTGGTTAATTACTGGCGAACATTTCACAATTATAATTACGGGTTAAATTAACGATCAAAGTGAAGTTGTTTATTGTGGGCGATAACAGCAATTAGAATCGCTCAAATGTATCACCAATAAAATTCCCGTGAAATTTTTATAAAACTAAGTATTTCATATGCGTTCAACAATTTATCTTCACACAAATAGTCATTCGATCGATCATATGTATCAACATAACGTAACGTTCCGTATAAGCCTTGGCAAAGTGATACATGTCATATGCACAATTGTAATATTCAGTGTGGTTTCCATTTAACGTGTTATAGTATGCTTGTCAAAGGACATTTGTATGGTAACCCTTACTGCACATGAATCATCTTGGTGACTCCCGCATATCAAATGTCAACTTGTTAGAAGTTATTAACGACCAATCACAATAAACGTAACCAATAGTGACCACCTCCTCTTTAAGCTTCGAAAAACCGCTAAATCATTCATATACGAAGTCCAAATAATATATTTTTTGGTATAAAACCCAAATAACTAATATATCAATTGCGAACGTCACATAAATATCAATGGAATTGTCATCAAAAAATCAATTGACTGACATGCAATAAAGAACTTGAATCAATTTGAGATTAAAGTGAACTCGGCCGATTTTGCCAATAAATGAAAATCGTGAAAATGTGGCGGCGATGAAAAATTCACGAACTGTTTAGTAGTAGGTACAATACTTTCTAATACAGGACCTACTTCAGTTCGAATCCAAATTCGAAAGTAGAAAATTATAAAGCTGATCATTTTCATATATAGATACCTATATAGATCAGAATTCTTCAATCACTGCTAAAGTTAATTTCATTCAATTCAATTTCAAATTACATCAAATTGTCAAAGCCATTTAATATTCAATTCAAATTATCGATACAAAAATCCAATTGAAAAGTGAGAAAAAAAAATATTTAATGATTACAACAGCCACACATACAAATTGGCTTTTAATGTAGAAAATTTTCGTAATATGAAGCAATTTTCTTTCCATTCCGAAAATTGAATATAATATAACATGTATAATTATGCATTTGATGTAACTTTTATATTTATATTATATGTATGTCCATCTATAATAGTCATTGTGGATTTATTTATAATTGTAAAATAATTCTGGGGAAAAAACTGTCTGAAAAGTAATATAATATAACGCTGAAATTTATTCGATCATCAACAACTTAATTTAGAGTTGCATTATCTGACAACGATTGGCAACCAATGATAATTGCAGAAAAGCTATAAAAGTTAACTTCATTTCCCTGATACAAACGTTAAATTGTCAAAATGGAATGGAAACTCTTATTGAATTTTTAAGTGCCTCCTATTTTACGAAATAATAGTGTATAATAAAACAATTTATAATGCCATTTTTTGTCGTATTTTCGGATATATTAAGTATTTCATCAAAGTTCATATTGAAAATGATTAATTATCAAAAGTTTGCGCGCAGTATTATTAATCTGCTGATTATGATTAAATTATCATGTGAAACGGTTGATTGATAATGAAATATATATAATATACAATCTTTCACGATTCGGAACTTAACACTATTGGACTAAATGATTTATTATTGTATTACTTATGAAACGAAAAATTCAAGCTAATGAGAGTGTAACAGTGCTTAAACATTAATGAAATAGTAATTGTTAAGTAATTTTTATTAAGAAAATTTATGGACAAAAATAAACTTAGTAACTGAATAACAATCGAATTCTTTTACTCCTATTGATATACCTACATATTTAAAGTAACTCAACTAATAATTCGATTTATTGTAAAGTGCAATTCACATTATTTAATACGCAACTTTGGAACCCGAAAATATGTAAGCAATATTGAAATTATTCCGGTAATATGAATTATATACCAATATTATATATAGTAGAAATGTTTCAACTAATGAAAATTGAATTGCTCAAATATATTTTTTAATTTTCAACTGTAAAATAAAATGGAATTGAAAGTAGATGAAGAGTAATGAGAGTGAAAACGAAACGCGCGTTGAGGATTAACGTCGCCGTGAAATATTAAATTGCGAGAGCGGAAAAGCGCACGGATGGAAGTTCGCATGAATGATATTGGTATGGTGATAGTAGTGGAGAGCAAAAAGGAGCGCCGAGTTGGTGCAAGCTGTTACGTCCGGTCCAACCCTGCAAGCATACTTTCTCTCTCAACTCCCTATTCCTCATTCTTTCTCATTTTATCTTCGCCTCAAATTATAGGTAGATCTATAATCATTTTGACGATTAAAATAAAAAATGTGAAGTAAAACCATGAATAATTATAGCCATATCGTATTGTTATTAATTTTAATAAAATGAAAAAACTAATTTCTTACTTGAATTTCGTTGCTTTTCTCTTTTATTGCGATCGTTAATATTTGAGATGGTAGATTCTCATTTTGGCTTTTACCAATATTGTCAGTTTTATAAATGATTAAAATAATTAAAATAATTATTTGAAATCTTGATACGTTTTAGTTATTTATCACGAAGAATAACATGGTGTCGTAGGTATAGTAATTGCTGCCGCAAGTCTTCTATTTATTTTTGAAACATTGACTTGGCTTATTCGCAGCATTCAGTTAAAAAATATATATTTATATTTTGTTGAAATGTCTTTTTTACGATTGTAGTTTATTTTTATGTTAATTGGCAGTGACATTGACGGCAAACGGAAGTGAGAAGCAGTGAACAAGGTGATAAACTGCCGTAAGTGAATGATTATGTATACGAGTCATTGAAATTGTCGCAAACATCACGTGTCTCAAGTGTAATTACTTGCGCGGACAATTACACAAAGTCAATTAGAATCACAAGGTTGACATTCATGCTATTGATTGGTGTTGGCTCAATTACAAACTGTGAAAGAACATTAAAACAGGATATTTTGCTGCAATCTCGCAGTAATCTGTGCATTTCAAAAAACAATAGGGAATGTTTGTTTTCATCATTAAATCAATAGAAATCCGCAATATTCTTTCATCAATGCAAGGATGGATATAAACAACAAGACAGTTTTCATTTTCAACGATAAAAATATCAAATTGTTTTTTTTACAATATGATCATGAAAAATATCTTTTGGTAAAATTCTGTAAATATGAAAGCACACAGCATGTGATTTCAGATTAAAAATAATGTTATCCTTGTAGTATATGTTTTCATATAAAAACTACAGTGAATTTCTTCCTGAGCAAGATTCATAGGGGTTTCGTAGTATTTAGTGAGAATGATTATACGTTGGTCGAAAATTCCTTACAACCGAAACAATCTATTGGCCTTTTTGAAAAATTCATATTATATCCAATTTGCACTGTATAAAAGAGAAAGCGGAAGAAAAAAATGGAAATCTTTATATAGGTGAAAGAAAAAAGAATGCAAAATGGAACAAATTTTCAAAAAGGTATCATAAACTTTACACTTGGATTTTCTGCTTCTGACATATCTCTTTCTTTTTCAATCGCTCTTCTCAAGCATGTCTGACCAGCCCGTTACATGTTCCACTGCGCCACGTCATCAGCCCTCTACTGTCACTTTTTTCCACTTATAAATTATTGTTTGAACTTCAAGAGAATATACAGAAGAAGACACTGTACAATAAACAATGACATGGATAATAAATGTGGGATATAAAAAATGTGAGTGAATGAGCGTGTGACGAATTTAGTGAACGTGCTCAGAGTATTTGGTAGTTCGCTTGACTACAAGAGGACACATATGAGAGACGACTTGACAAGAAAACGTTTTTCAACTGGCCCGCATGTGCTGACAACTCCTTCGTCGTTTTTCACCTCGTTATTTTCACCCCTCAAGTGTCATCTTCGTTTTTGTCTGTTTTCTCTATCGTCTTCTTCCTTCCGCTCTACACATTCTGTATCTCTTATATACGAACATACACTGTTTCAACCGATTCCCATTTTAAGATAAGAACAACCATTTTTGCCTTTCCAGAAGAAAGGAGAAACGAAAATCGTCTTATCTTTTCTATTTTTATCTTTTCTCCTCTCCTTCTCGCTCTATTTCTCATTTATACTCTTGACGCGTGTAAGTTATATAGTAGATTTGCATGAAGATGCTTTGCGTTGAATCATGTAGAAATATAAGACTGCTAACAATTTGTCTGCGATTCTTTTCGAATGATATTATTTGTATGAGAAATAAAATTTTCAAATTCTCAAATGTATGATTAATATTCAAATGCATTGTTGAAGATTCCTCATCAGGACAGATGTAACATTTGTGGCCACCTTTAGCAGTTTGATTATATTTAATAACATATAATAGAAATATTGTAAAATGAAACATTCGTCATACCACTATTTTTATACTCATAAAATGTTGAATTATTGCCGATTGAAACTCGCGAGAACTATAATTATTCGAGAAATGAAGTGATTGAAGAAGAGCCAAAATTATTATACAGTGCTGTGAAAATAGTTTCTAGTGTTATCGGTTGCTTATTGATTACACGAAATGGATCTCATTATTCTCAATGTGTTGAAATAAATTCGATCAATTACCAACATCCAGTGCATCTATCTATTGTATATTATATTTTTGATTATCTTATAAAATATAGGCAACCGAAGAAATGTATACATCATTTTTCTTTATTGCATCTTTCTTGAATTTAAATGCATTTCTTTTTTAAATGAACCTTAAAGTTCGAATATAACTATGGAGGATACTTGGCTTTCATTGCTGACAGACGAGTCTCAATAAATATGATAATGAAGTAATATTATGGTATATATCGTTGAAATATCAAAGAGAAAAAGAAACTCTATGTAAATATGTTTCTAAGTTGAATACTCAATATTCCATTTCCTGAAATACGGAAATGAAATATTGAGTTTGACTATTATTGGATGGAAAATCGTGTTTAAGATCATAAAATAAAAAAAATTGTTGTCGATATATTGAATTTGATGCTAGAGAAAAAATTTTACCGTACTTTTTCATCATGATGTTAATAGTGTTTTTGTGAATCAATTGTGCTGTAATATATTCACAATATTCAAATTAATATAATAAACTCACGTGAATGATTTTTAATAAATCTTAATCTATTTATTTAATTTTTATTCTATTTTAACGCACATGTGAGTTATTATATTGTTCGGATAAACGATGATTAACATAGATTACTATAAGTCTGCGTTTTTTATCAAAAAATGATTGAATATAGCTAGTGAAAGTAAATTTTGTTCAAGTGAACTTGTGAATTGTATGTCTTTTTAGTGGTGTTGTCTGAAGGACAACCACGTATAATTGTTCAAAAAACATAAAAATGTTATTATTAGTCAAATAGAAAATTAGATCTGAATGTAATATATAGTAATATATCTTTCGTTTTTGTTATATCAAGCTACTATGTATGCTCATTAATGTCTTTCAATCCAATCATTCCTAAATGCGCGTGACTTAAATTACAGCCACGAAAAAAGACTGCAGGTTTAAAACATCTTTTTTTGAATACATTAGATATAAATCAGCCAATGCTTATACATCTCTTTATAACATCGTTGCACATTCACAATGAAAAAAACATAAAAATATGTCACAATATGTTCTTTCAAATATCAAACGGTTACGATAGTTTACTTATTACAATGTGCTGAACAACAAATGTTATGTATTAATTTCTATTCATATTTCTTTGCATCAATAAATATACATTAATTAACACAGTCCAACGGATTTGCAGTTATATTGGAATATATAATCTTCAGGCACTAATAGTTGACTTTGATGTGGAAATGACGTTGCAACAACAACACAATAACAAACTGTACTCTATTGAAGCTTCAAAGTCATCACACCTCTCTCTTTCACTCTCGCATTTTTTGTGCCCTCTCTGCCTATAGGCAACATAATACAAAATGTAAATTAGCCCTGGCTGTTAAACTACTTACGTCTGCACATCTCTCTCTCTCTCTCTCTATTTATTTTAATTTCCCCCGAGTCAAACTTTTTTACGTGCCCTCATTTTTAAACTTCCTCACTTTCTCTTAATTCATGTTTTACCTCTCAGTGTAATTTATTTTTTTTATATCGAATATTTTATCTAAAAAAAATAAATGAATGGATATATAAAAAAAATTCGGACTTATAATAATGAAATTAATGCGTCACTATCATTCACTATCAAATACATACATTCATTATATCAATGAGTTTTTTTTATAAATAAATTGATTTTACATCTGCATCATTATTGAGATTTCTTTCGTAAACCTTTTCAATCTACTATTAAATGTGAGGCAAAAAGAGTAAAGGAAGTATAATAGGGTAGGAGAGAACGAAGGCGTTTCTGATATCTAGAATACAATACTTTGTCGATCGACTGACATTTGTAAAGGAGAACACGGACAATGGGAGAATAAGGAAGGCACGTGAAGGTTTCATGAAACCATTGGAGTGGAAGAACGGGGGAAAGAGAACGAGAGAGAATGACAGTGATTTTAATCTTCAATCAATTCTCTTAATTAACTGACAATAACAATGGCAATGTTTTTCTTTTGGTAAGTAGCAATACATGCTGATTGTGAAGAAGATAAAAACACTGGACTATGAAGTGAAAATATATTATATAAAGTGTCAATTTATTGGCATTTTATGTGAATAGATGCCTCTTTCTCTTATAATGATTCAATGTATACGGTACAGTAAGAAATGATGAATTATACGGAGATGAATAAATATAAAACTAGCAAGAGTATGCTATTGTTCGGTGAAGTGTCTAGCTACCGTTGCCACATTATCTTCAACATTATAATACAGGTTAAGCATTATTTTTATTTTAGTATATGGATCGTCACTACATGTATTACTGTATCTGTTTGAGATGCATCATACTGACTCCAATAATTTTTAGCCATTGCTATATCAATTATACAATTATTTCTTAGGTTTTTGAAAGTAAGAGAATTCGTTTTTCCATGTGGCCAAATAAAACGTGAGAAGTATGTATCACTAATTAAATTGGTAATGTTTTTTGGACCTAGTAAAAAACTTGAAATGAAATGTTACTAATTCTATCTTTACAACAATGAATGAAGAGCAACAAAATTATTTAAGTGAAAAATTTGAAACAAAAACCCTAATAATCTTTTACGCTAGCTATATATAATTGAAGATTCAAATGAGAATTGACTAAGTTAATGCAGTATAAATTAAATGTATATATTGGCAACACCATTGTACATATACTTCAGGGTATTCCTCACTTCTAATTCACGATTAAGTAACTCGCCGATTTATGAAGCTTATATTATTTATATATTTATCGTTTCAGTTTTATACCACAATACAGGCTCGTGTGACATTTGCACTTATTTCAATTGTCATCCATATTAAATATAAAGCAAAATAATAAATAATAAATAACTGAATGGCATGAAATAAAAACGAACAGACCATTTACATCAATTTGTCACTTTTTCCGTCATTAATTTGTCACTGATTGTGATTATAAATGGGCTATATATAAGAAGACATAAATACAACTAGAAGAAAACTACCAAAAATATATTAACAGTTATAATACGTTTGCCAGATATTTCGACTAAATCAAAATAAAACTATTTGATAATTCGATACTGGTAAAAAACTTTTAAAAAACTCTTAAAATGTCAAATTGAATAGGATACACGTATTGTGTATGAAATTCATAGCACTATTCATTTATTATTGCAGAATTTTTATGTTTATCTACTGACTTTTCCTTTCATCAAACAAATAAACATTTTATACTTTTCTCTACAGTATAAATATGTATGTACCATAAAAGCAGCATGTTCCCTCAAACAACTCCAACTGTACACATTGATATGCGCAGAATTTATTGTGTTACAAAAGTTTTCTAATGAAAAGTAAAAAAGGTAAAAGAGCGAAAAGTTTACTTTAGATATATCTCTCAATTCTATTGGTGAATTTACATCGCTCAAATTTTCTCAGGTTCGTGAAGGATACTAAGAACGAAGAAGGAGGGAGGGAAAAAGGGAGAAAGAAAGAGAGTGCATAGTCCAAGAGACATCGATGTCTGCTTATTCGTGAGTAAAACACAAACATTTCATTTTAGGAGTGAGGTATAACTTTTTCGTATATCTAAACACATTCACATATATTATCAATAAAAAGAGACGTGGTTATGTACATTTTCTCCGCATATCTTTTTATTTGGGGAAAGAAAAAAAAATGTATGAATGAAAAATGAATGGATATGTAGAAAATTAAATTGACCGGAGCTTATTTTCCAATCTTGAAACAAAAATGAATGGGGATAAAGATAGTATATCAGATGTATCGATTTTCATAGTTGAATATTGAGCATAGTGATTGTCTTCTCCATTTACGGTCATATTTCCTCACTGCCTATTATAATTGCGGAAACGTCCTTTGAATTCCATATATTTTCTATCTACTCCAACTATTCATGCAATCGCAGCAGAAGAGTAAATGAATTGAGGAAGGACAGTTGACAGATAATGGAAAATCGTCGGTGTGTTCCGACCCAAAGTACATCTCTCACATTTGAATTTTCTTTTAAACGTGAGCAGTAAAATTCGTTGAAATATATTTATACGGTTAGTTACTGCTGGAATAATAACATGTCATGAAAGTATGTATATGTATTTTAATATGTGAAAATTCCTTTGTATAAAGAGACCAGAGTCAGTAAAAAACTATTTTCATTTTTATCATTTATTTTTATTTCTTTCTCATTTTTTTCATTATATTCTTTTTACATTCCCAATTTTCATGGTGATGTGTACGTTGTTTTATGATGAAACGAAGAGCAAGTAAATTTTTTTACGTGCCGAGTTATTGTTGTAGTCAGAGCTGTACCATCACTGTCTTACTCTTTCATTATATCCCACTCATCAACGCTCGGAGGATTCAATTTTTATCGCGAGATAAAACGACATCATCAACTTTGAAACCAGAAAAAATATATTTTTCACGCCATTCAATATTTATATAAAGTTTTTATAGACAAGTAGGGAACAGTATGACAACGCGGCATCCATTTTAACATTGTGCCTTATATAAAATTATTGAATTAATAGAGATGAATATAGATATCGTAATTGAATGTACAGTGCAACTTCAGGTCAGTATGAAGTTGGTTAATGATATTGGCGCATTGATTATCCCCTATTTTCTACAACTTTGAGACTACCAAGTACGTAGTGATTTTCATTTTCGACTTCAAATTTTACAATCCATTGTAAAAGTAAAATAATTCAAATTCATTCTTTTGATTAATTGAAAGTAAAATTGTGAAACTTTATATCACACTCGAAAGCAATGCGCATAATACATATCGACAGTTTTTTAGAAAATATTTCGTTCAAAAGAAAAAGGTAGCAGGAACATATAGTTAATATTATGAGTTTAGGTGTTACAGGCTATTCAGCTGAAAGAAAAATAAATTTTTTCATTTGTGTTTATTTTTGACTGTTACATCGATAAACAATGTTTGCAATACGATGTTCTTATTACATATCGACTCTGGTGGAGGAAGATAGAAAAGAATTCGAATAATTGATAAATTATTGAATATTGATCCAAGATTATAAACGCAACTCAAATCGAAAATGAGACCTTAAAAGTTTTTGTGGACTATGAAGTAGAATGTTTGATACGTCACAATACTGTTCATGCACAATTTTTTCGAATCTTGCACTGTTGGAACAACATTCTACTTGATTTATTGTGCCTTCCGATTTTTACGTATTGTTTTCCATCTTTTAAGTGAGCTCAATAATTTGCAATAAAGAATGCCGATAAGGATGCGATTAATCATAATGAGCCCACATTTCTGAACGTCTTTTTGGTGGCGATTCTCGTGATTAATATCAATACCAAACAAAAATTGTTGAAAAGCGGTGATAATAAGAAGCCCAGAACGAATTTTTTAGAATTCGTTCACATCTTCTAATTCTCCCATTTTTTGGTATCTTGTAATATTGTGTACATAGTAACTGACATCCAATATTGAATAAGTTTATAAATCTTTAAAGTTTATAATATAGAAATTTAATCATTCGGTGAAAGGTATAAAAATATTCTTCGTGTGCTATTTCAAATGTAACAGGATGTTACACATAACGTATTCAGTCATTTGAGCCATGATATTTTATAAAAATTTCAAGTGATATAGCATATAAGAAAATAAGGGGGAGAGAGTTGCTGACGTCATGTGTCTCAAGCACAAATCGCGTAACGATACGTGGATGAGCAGGACTATTTCCTTCGTGACCATGTGTTCGTTGTGTGAGGGATGGGTGAAAGTTTTTTTTCATCACTATACAATATATACATGTATGCTTATATGTATTGGACAGTTTGCGGTGCAATGTATATATACATATATAGATGATAGCTCTGCACACTTGGGGGGTCAAAGATTGATGTGAAACATTACGGGACAAAGATACTACGTGATGCCGAGGGATATGGTGAAGGATATTTTTACTCCCTTGGACAGCTGTTCTGATATAAATGACAGCGTGCATTCTGTCTTATATTTCATTTTTAATTACTTTCGATTGGAGAATATTGAAATCGACTCAAAATTCAGGCTGAGTAATTTTGACGATGTCGAAAACACGATACAATTACCTATAAAGTGATGGGTAGATGTTTACAGTGATCAAAATTAATTAGTGGCTTTAGATACGACAAATTTACTTCTGTCGACTAAATAATACAGCGTACAGAAATTTTATTTGGAAAAAAGAAATACAGATGATATGAAAATATAAACAAACAAAAATATACGTCAAGTCAATTAATTTACGGATATGAGCCCAGCTTTTTGCGGCTAAATAGTGTAGTAAATATATTTCATATATAATTCATAATAGATAAAAGAAACAAAGAATATCGTCAGATGGCAGCACCTGACAGGCCAACTAATCGGTTCAGTAGTTGGCGCGCTTCGACTTATCAGGATTTACACTAAGTGACTATTGTTCGGACACATAGTATATTCGAACTTGAACTGTGCACTATACTGACGAGAACTCATTTCACCTCACTCTTCACCGCAATTATTAGATATTGCGAGCCACAATTTATTTCGGCACTTTTCTACCAGCGCGTATTCATGTCAATCATGAGCGACGTATTAGACGTACTAAATTATATTATTTAAGACCGAATAACCTGTTCATTTTCGATCATCTCAACGGCATCCATCCAGCGGTATTATTCGATTCACAGATAATATCGATAGTGTGCACACGCTTATGTTCAATATTCGAGTCAATCCAGTGCTATTTACATACTTCATGTTCACCGCAGAGTGCGGTCAATCAAACAAAATTCAGTGTAATTAATCTCAGTGACCAACTCGAAACATCTCAAGTAACTCTTCACCGCATATACCATTTCACTCAAATGACACCATGCCTGGTTATAGAGGTATCGTAGCGTGCATAATTATTTGGCTCCATATTTAGTTTCAATTTATTCAATTTAGTGCATCCACAGCAATTTACTGGCTGGCTTACTCAATATTTAAATTACTATTGCCGTATTTGACTCATACAACAATATTTGATTGTCAGTGATTATTCATTATGAAATTCAATCTTTACTCGTTCAACTCAGCACAGAGTATACGATTCAAATATTCGTATTCTTGTGTTTATTATCGTCAAACTATTTAAAATTGATTTACAATTATAAATCTAAATATAAAGTTCGTATTTCCAAATATAAGCGAGTCCTAATGCGGTAATTTTATTTAGATCATAGAAGTGGATATTTTCACGAGTACTTTTATGTGTCCTCATAAATGAGAACTAATTCGCAAGTGGTATCGTGATACAGTACAATTTTAGAAAAAGATAATCAATAAATTCATCATGCCTTGCTATTCTAATAGGGTAAAAATATTTTCAAATATAAATAATAAACAACACACAAGCTTGTTATTGTTATTGCTCCTGTACGCTTTTGATTCATCAGAACTATTCTATAGTATACATTGCAAAAATATAATATTCATTTATATGTATATTGTGTAATATATTTTATTGAAATAACTGAAACATTTGCAAACGATACATAACTGTTTCCTATTTTACATCTAAGACATGTACAGTATAAATCTATATATATAAGAATGCGCGATTGGAACCATTCATCACCTGTTAATATCATTCGCAATTTTATTTATCCGTTCATTTTTATAGTCATTTTGTTTTCGTCTTCCGACTTTACCTATTGATATACTTTCACAATTGTTCGATTCGTCATTGATTTGCCTCATCGAAATATGTTACTTTATGTTTATATAGTTGGCATATATGCACCTCAATTTTTTCTCTTTGTTTGATTACGCTCATGGCATCAGATTTTTATTTCTCAATAGTTATGTTCATGAGTCAATAGCAGTTCATGTTAGTATATTCAAACAATCTCAAATACGGATTCCTCGGTTCAAAAGCATCTGAAATGTTACTGGCCACCGACATATTTCGGCTAAATAAGAAAATTTTATCTGTCTGAACATGTTTAATATAGAATAGTGTATTGCTGATACAAATTCCAACTTCTGCTACGAAATCTACAGGGAAATAGAAATAATATCTTCATCATGGACTTTGATCTTTCAAAACAACATGTATGTCGAGATTTATTTGACCATTGATTTATCCTTACTTTGCAAACCCGATATGTGTATGCGGTTTGTATCGTGGGTCTGTGCTTTTATGATATATTTCACAATATGGTTAGAATGTCTCACAGTCAGCAATCTAGCGTTGAAACCCTCTACTGATGCGCGTTGCACGATCATGTATCCACATCGAGTAAGTGGAATACTGATACTTACTTCCCCAATGAAGTACCAATGCCCTAATAACTGACCAACAAATTTTTTTAATTACATTCGAATAATTAATAAAATGAGAATTTGTAAAAAAAGTGATAGAATGAAAACCGATTGATATTTTTTACCTTATCGTAACCAATTGTCTCAATATTTTCACAATCAAAAGGAGTTGATGCATCCGCATCAATAATTAATAGACTTATAAGTATCGCGAGCATGATTATTTTTTCGGTCAGTATATTTTTTTAGAAAAAGTTCAATTTATACTTTAGTCCATAAAAGCTTCCAATGACGTCTGATTGAACGTATCACACTTTTTAAACTATCAGTAGGTACTTCACAAAGCATTCATCTCCGACTTCGCCACGCATATGACTCATTACGACATAACACATAGTCATCACATGTGATATAATCTATATAAAGACAGATAATTCTTCTATGACCTTTACTTAGGCCAATTAAATTTGATGATACAAATGGTGGCTTTATTATATTTATCTAATGTGATTTTGATTGACTGTCAAGTGTTTATCGTAATAGGAAGCACTAATTCCGTTACAACCACATTTTTTTTTATAAAAAAATCAGAAAATATGAATTTTCCATTGAATGTAAAAACAATGAAAATAAAAAATAACTGCAATACCATTGCATTTATGCCTTCAATTTGATTTTAATTAATCCACACATTCAAGTCATCAAATACTCGTTACATATGCTGAAAAAAAACCCTTTGAATTGGTTCGTGTCCAACTTAGAAATATATTACGCATGGTAATGAGTTCCAGGACGTAAGTTATTAGATTATCACAATGTAATTTGTTCAAAACTCATTGATTTATGAGTTGAATGTCAAATTTCGTTAGCTTTTGCAAAACGCGGAAGTTAGCACAAACTTTTTTCAATTGATTAACAAATCTTCGTAGACGTACAATGTCATATAATATATAGTTATATGAATGAGAGCTGTATTAGCCGGAAACGACAGCACGTGGTCTTTGCTTCATTTCATTTTTCAAATTTTTATACATGCACCAGTCACTTCCGTACGAACCGCACTGTATCGCTATGACATAATATAATAAACATATCAATATTTCATATTAATGTTGGCAAAGTGGTAGGCGTCATATGCGCAATCGCAATATTCAGTTTCGGTGTTGGACACATTACATGGTTATTGCCAAAAATACTACGACACACAGTAAACTGTAGCGCACGGTACTACAAAACTAAACGTCATATCCCCTGTTACGTCTGCACTTCGATTCCTCCTTCACCCTATCCGTCTTCCTCTCGTTCAATTCACACGCGTTCCAAAGTATCTAATTAATTCATAAACATTAGGTCGTAGAATTTTTTTTTGTTATAACTATTTAATATCACCGCGCCAAGCGACATCGAAGCCAGTGAGAACGACTTCGCCGATACGATTCGCGGAACAATCATTTACTAAGTCAGTGTTTATCGTGTGAATAAAATGTATCCATTACATTGAATAAACGTTGACTTCTTCTTCTTTTCCGCTCTCTTCCTTCCCCTTTTTTGGAGAAGGCAGTTGAGTCAAATTCGTCATGAAGGACAGTTCAATCCGCTTCCTAGAGCAGTTCAGATCGTCACTCGAAATTTGTAATGATTTCGTGTGACGAAATGTTTCATTTTCTATCTTTGGTCAAATCGTTCTCATGTGTTTCGATACTTCGCTCCTATTGTCTCAATAATTGTTTAAAGTGTCCAAATCGATGAATTGTAATTCGAAACAATAATCGTCTAAATAAAAATTGCTGAGCGAAATTACAATTGTCCAATCGAAATTTTGAGTGAATTATACGGTGATTTGTTTGTTATAAATAGTAAATAATTTAATAATAAATATTAATAGAATATATGTGAATTTGTCAAAGTGATTACACGAAACCAAAATATCCTGTCAACCCAAAATTCCTCAACCTTTTCCAACTACGCATAGTAGAGGCAAATAGGATCCCCAACTACCTACGTCCCTGCGCTTATACGATCAAGAGTGCTATCTACGCCGCCTTCGTCCACACGCTCGTTCGGCATAATTGCTAACTTCGGAAAACTAAAAAAGGAAAAATAAATTCACTAACTGTTACAACTTGAAATTAACGGAAGCTTTTCCGATTCGATTGTGTTCATTACACGTGCGACGTAACACCCCACTCTTCAACTGAATATATATATAAATATCTATTTTTGTTCTTTTTCAAATAGGAAGACAGAGCAGTCGGTGTTATGTGACGCTACAGAGTTTATAATTAAAAACGTATTGAGATCGAATAATAATACAATACATATGAAGAGTCGTCGCAAATAATGTTCTGAGTCCAGTTTTGGCCAATAATAAATTAATAGCGCCATCATGTAGCTTGTACCAAGCATAATTCAACTGTTATTTATCATGGCAAAGAAAGTTTAGTCCTCGAGAAAACAACGTTCGAAGATACGAAACACCGCCTAAATACATTACGACTTCAAAATTAAAATGTGAATACTGAGAAAATGGAAATTTTTGGTTCTGATCATTATTCGGGGTGACCTTTTATATAATAACATACATTAAAGTATTTGCTATTATACTAAAAAATCATATTGTTTATTGATATCAACTATAAGTTCCTGCGTCCCAATAAATCAAAATTAAAAATTGAGGTACGGGGCAAAAACGAGACTACTGAAAGTGTAGGTGAATAGAAACATTACACGTACACATGCAATATGTTACATGTCACCTGTTAAAATGGTATTTGATGAAATCGAAAGTTTACAATGTAAATATTGATTTCTATAACAGTCAGTACCCTCTTGCGTACACGAGAAAAATTACGATGTAGCTTCGGGAAATTTTCAATATGGCTGTCCAGCAACATGTTACATAGTAAAACTTCATCGACTTTTGCACCAAAAATTCGTGTAAAGGTATGTGCGTGGCAATTTGTAGATCATGTTTGAACGAAAGTAAAATTAAAATGTTAAATAAATGACATACAAATAAAATTTGCACTGACTTACGCAGAAAAGAGTATAAAATCAGAATTTTCAAAGTGTGAATAGAACGTGGTATGTGTAAGAATCATTTTATGGCAAAAATATTTTTATTGATATCAATGAAAATGAAATGAGTGAAAATTGGATATTACCATAAACGACAAAATGTAGAAGATCGTTTTACTCAGTGATAGATGTAAAACTTATCCGAAATAAATCTGCAGATACAATAGATTACAATTGTGAGCAAAAATATTTAATATGTAATAACAATAAGCATCGCTTATCCCTTTGATTGTTTTGTGGACAAATCGGTATAGTAATACTTTTCACCGATTGCATATCGGTAATATGTACATTCATCTTTGAATGGGTCCACTATAAACACAAAATATTAAACAAAGCACGTGGTACTATGAAAATATTTCACTTTGGACATCTCAACTGCAGTGAGCCAAAGTTACAGTTTTGGAGCCATTTATAGGCACTTTACAATGGCTTCATTTTCCGTTTCATTGGATGATAGAGTATGACTATCTGAATTTCCCGTCTAATTTGAGTGTAATAAAGAATAAAATTGAGAAGAAAGAAAAAAATAAAAGTAAAACTTCTACTGTTCATTGAGTCTTCAGGGGGGAGGCCTCCCTCTCTTCTACGTATTTCACAATAGCACATAAATTGTTGAGCGTCTCTGTGGAATCGTATAAGATGTTCAACATAAGTTTTTGCCTAAAAATGCAACTGAAAGTAGCGATTTGATCAGATACAAAATTCACATGGACATGTCTGCTCAGTAGTTTAGATAAGTAGAAAACATTAATAATATCAGCTCATCAGTCATTCATATTTTGTTATTAAAGGAACTAAATTGGAATTTTTCAGATTGTTTATTCATTTTCGAAAGATGTCACACGTATTCCCATTCATTTTCAAAGCTGTTAGTCACACCATCTTTTCATTATGACCTTCGATCATTCACAGTTGGAAATTTTATTTTTTTGTGTTAAAAAAATCGTATGTTGATTTTATTATGTCAATTCAGCAACCCAGTTCGATGTTGTTTTGACATCTTTTTCAATCAATTAAATATTTCAACTGTTGAAATATTTAATCGATTGAAAAAGAATGTCAAACTAACACAAAATAATACTCATTGAAAAATTAACATAAAAGCTGTGTAGATGAAGGACAAAAGTTGTTAACAGAAATTAAATGTCACGAGGCGACACTATTATTTCGTCAATTTTACATAAAAAAAAATTCATTTTTCGTGTATCGTGTTGAATGTCATTGTATTTACACATTACATATGTTACACGATGCCTTTGTGAAGTTTTTTCGGGAACGTTCCGAAATCTCTCGGAATTATGCGAAGGTGCGAAGCTTGGTCAGTGTAATTTGTAACGTGCATTGAACAAGTGCAGTATTGTGTTCTACGAAGATAAAATTTTTAGTGGTGTCTGTAAAGGTAAGAAGACTCTTAACTTTTTGATTTTTTGATCATATGATTTTAAATTATTACTGAGGTGAAAAATAGTTAGGTGTCAATATAATCCTTAGGTTATTGATTTAACATAACCTAAGAATTCTCAAACATTTGCGAAATAACCGAAACAATAAATTTTGAACGAATAAATAAATCGTAGACAGAGTAGATGATTAATATCATCAAGTAATAGTTATGTTTTGCAAAGCGTTATTTCAAATATTGTTTCTTTTCGATTCCCAAACTCAGGCGAATAGTTATAGTGACATCAATTCTGACACAGTTTTTGTGTTGAATCTTGATACAACATAAAAAATGTGTCGGAAGAACACATTTCATGGGTTGTAAAGGACAAAAAAATTGTCAAGACACAAATTTTATGTTAATTCGGTTTACGTTGGATCAACCGGTTATGAATGTAGTTCAATAACAATGGCTGTAGATTTATTTTATTCTTTATACTCAAATAAGAGATGTTTATGATTTTCTTTTGTTCATTTATAGGATTAGTAATGAGTCAGGAATCTAATTTGTGTGAATCATTTATCGATCCAATAATTGATCTTGGGTGCGTGCCGGCGGTGAATTATTGCTTTTGTGTATTACAATTTGACAATGAGAAAGTATGGGTCAAACTGAAATTGCCTTGCGACTATGCGTACTTCTTGCGACACGGGATATATATATATATGGGTGTATATATTCTTCATTTGTCAGTTATTTAGTTGAAGTTTTTTACTCATTTTTTTTTTCATTAGCTCTAGAAAAATTTCCCTGATTGGTCGCGGGAGAGTTCGTTTTTACGGATACAACAGACGCAAGACTTGATTCAAATTTTCTTAGTGAATTTGTACAATCGAGTGTATATGGCGTAATTCTCAAAATTAAAAATAATTCTGCAAAATTACTGAATCGTCGTGAGGATAAATTCTTTCATTGTATAATCAATATTTTCTATCTCAAATTTATTCAAATTAACCTCAGCAAATTATTTTTATATTTAGCAAACCTTGAACCTTGCATGGAAGGAATTGTGTACCAGTCAGAAGATTCATTGACGAGCGGGTCAGACAATAATATCGCAAGTGAATTGGAGAATAACGATCCTCAATTAAAAAAAAGAAAATTGGACCAGCCTACAAAGAAGTCGTCTATCAACCAAACTGCGATCATTTCCAAAGAGGTACGTATCATGCAGCAGACTTTATTTCATTAACTCTTGTGGCATTCAATCCGCATAGCTATTAATTCCACATACTAATTCGTTCGTATGATTTTTTTCACTTTTCATTCCTATTCTTACAGTTCAGTTTTTACTTTTAATTTTCATTTCTTCTTCTTTTCATTCTTCCTTCTTTCACAGAGTTTAACCGAAAAAATATAAGAATATTCGCATGGTGAAGAAACCTTCGAATTTTATGAAAAAAATGGCATGTTGTCGGAATCATTGCGTAAACGTTTGGTTAGGATTATTGTCGCCGAACTATTGCTACATAGAAAAAAAAGTTGGTCGTCATCTCTTAGGGACTGAGAAAAGCGCATATGCAGTATTAGCTATCGCAATATTCCCGCAATTGAAAAATATAAATCTTTCTTTCGGTTACGTGAGTGTCCTCTTCCCAATTACAAATTTATATATCTTTGCAAATATTGGAATGTGTTTTTCCAAATATATATTTTGTGTACTAATTATTATGAGTAATTATTAATTCCAATTTTCATACCTTTTTCTTTTCAGTTCAATAATTTTGTATATTCATGTGTATATATGTCAATCATGGAAACGAATTTTTACTGACAGTCAATTAATAATAACAAAATAATGATTACATGAAAATAAAAAACGAAGAAGAATTTATGTCGAATCTACAAATTTGTTGTGTTACAATTGAAGCAAGTGATGTGTTAATTATACTACTTAAAACTTATGTCAAAATAACATTTATGGTGCGCACAATACACTGCTGCGCATTTTTAGGATTTATATAAAAATTCTATACAATTTTACCGTTTTGGGTTGTCAAATCGACACAAATTTTATGTTGAACTGACATAATGTATAAGTAAAAATTTACACAAAATGTTGTGTAATTGCGACACACAATGACTGTCATTATTAAATTTACTAATTTCAATGTTACTTTAACAGCTATATTGTGTAGAATTTGACAATCGAAATCGACAAATTTTCCTCACGCACTGTCGACATCAACACATCATGTTTAGTGAATTGTACATGTAGCAATGTTGAACTTACATAGTGTGTACGTCCGATTGACACGGAACCAAGTGCTCGATCAACACTTTCATTGTGTTGAACTGCTGACATAAATTGTATGCCATAATTTTACACAGAAAAACTATGTTAAATTAACACAAAATTTTAGGTGGACTTTCTAAGACATGTATAAAATGTTAAATTTAAGATAAAATTTTCAACTGTGTATTGTGAACAATTGCCTATTTACAAACTTAAAAAAATGAAAGTATCTTAATGCGTTTCTAAAATCTTGAGAAGAGGTCTCTAAAAAAAAAGTACGATGAAAAAGCAAGTTGAAAATAATAATAAGTTTTGTATCTTAATGAGGTTAAAGAAAAAACAGTATACATCACGCGGAGTAGAGTGTTTCTTCTCTCTGTTTCGCCAACTTTGCAAATGCTGGCTCAACACAAAAAAGGAGGGCTTTCTGCTCCTTGTAATATAATATACTATTATCGATAGATCAACCAAAAAGATTTATCAGCGCCGAAACATAAAAATGTACTATTAATAATATTTAATTGATGTGTATAAACTCTTCAAATAATTGATATTTAACTTATGATACCTATCCAGCGAAAGATAAACGGTCACAAAAAATAGGATGTTATTCAAGCATAGTTGTGCGCCGAATATGACAGAGATATACTTTGCTTATGCGTCAGTTCATTTAAAATTAAATTTTATGGTATTATTATTCTGAATGTAATGACATTTTATTATTTGCGATTAGTTCCAATGAAAGTGACCCGTCCAAACATAAACAAACCGTCACTGTACCTACATTCCACGTTTCTCCATGCACAAACACATTCTTTTTGAATAGTGAAATCGCTTTTGCGGGGTCATAATTGGTTAGCATTATTGAGATCCAAATTAGGCTCAATCTGTAGTTGGTGCTCGAAAATTAATCTATTATTTTAATGAATCAAATAACCTTTTTACAACGTCTAACACGCTCAGCTGTGAAACTTTTACAGTAAAGTATTACAATAAAAACCAGAAACTTAATTATGTTTGGTATAAGCGACATCTTGTAGCTTATACCAAATATAATTAAATTATTTTTTATTATGGTAAAGAAAGTTCATAGTCATCGAGGAAACAACATTCAAAGATACGACGCGCCACCTAAATACTACGACTTCAAAATTAGAATGTGAATACTGACAAAGTAGAAAAATTTAACTTTGATCGTTATTTGGGCTGACCCTTGATATCGGAATATGTATATCTACCTATATGATACAAATTGGTAAAAATAATTTAGAATTATTCCAGTAATATTAAATTACGCACTATACCATAAAAGTGAGCGCTATTGTAGAAACAGAGATTTTATGTTATTGTACATTAAGAAAAATATGTTAATGGTTCCAATGAAATATGTTATTAAAGTGAGGTTTTTCAATGAATATCGATATACTTCAGATGTACTTTGACTATACATTTATTCCAATAACATACGAGATTATGCACATATTTTTTTTTTGTGTATAGATAAAGTAATGTGTATACATAATGACAACAAGAAGCTGTCGAGTACAGATAGCGACGGCGGTCTTCAAAGTCCTAATTTGATACCATTATTGAACTCGGTCGTTGACTGAAATGTTGAAATGGAGAATGGGAAGATGGCGAGATCGCAAAGGAGCAGTCGTGGACAATCTCATTGTCCGTTGGGATGTCCCTAGTAAATAGACGAAGAGAAACAGCATCATTTCAACACCAGGAGGATGCATGACGTGAAGATAACTGCTTTAATGGCCAGAGGGAGAGGTTCGATTGGGTTGCTTGGCCCAACTCGAATGTCTTCCATTAGAGCAATAATGGTAGCACCCGTCGTGAATTTCTACCCAAGCTCGGAATGTACACCGCTGAGACTCATGAATTTTGTTGAGTACATTTTTCTTTTTTCTCTATTTTTCACCCTAATTCTCCAGTCGAATCAAATAGAAATAAATTTCCATCATAACAATTATATATATATACTGAGTACCGTAATCGATAGTCCAGAGTATACGTAGTCATAGCTGAAACGATTCTGAGACGAAAAGTTCTTTTCGATTGTTCAATATATGCCTTTCTTTTTGGGTTATTAATTAACAAAGGTAGCCTATCAGTGTGTATGATTTCAGCGGGCAGGAAAGAAGCGGGGATGTCGTTGCAAATTGGGTACGAATAACTTTTAACTACATCCCCACTTCTGTTTAGGCTATCTTTGCGAATTAATAACTCAAAAACAATGGCATGTATTGAAAAACCGAAAAGGACTTTTCGTCTCAGATATTACTAGGTATGCTCTGGACTATCGATTACAATACTCAGTATATATATACATGTGATCAGTTATTCATTTTTCATCACGCAGTGTAATATATTGTAATTGTTTGAAATTCAAAAGTTACTTTTGTGATATATTTATTCATTTTCTATCATCGTAAATTCATAAAGAAGTGATAAGAATAAGTATGGATATTGCTTGAAGTAATCTCGATCAATATGTAATACGGTTTAGCTTTATATTAACTAAATAGCAAGTAACCGGACGAGTTTGAAACATGCAAAAATGTTTATATTACATTCCGTAAATTTTGATCTCAATCACATACCTCCTTATCACTACATAATGATTTTGTGAAGAATAAAAAATGTTTATCAGTAACAATGTCAATAGATATGAAAATGTCATCAGTGACACTTGAAATCTTTAGAATTTACAAAAATAATTATCAATGAACAATGTTATTGCATATTCTGAATACAAAAATAGCGATTTAAAATAGTGACATTTTGAATCACTCGCTTAAATATGTGCTTATGAAATGTATCATTTTAAAAAAGTGGAATGAGGAATGAAGAATAAATAATAATAAAGTAAAGTAGAAGATGGAGACGAAGATAAATGAACGAAAGGTGAAGTATCCAACTCGGTTGGCAAAAGAACTCATATACAATATCGGATATACGTACATACTTACTATATATATATAATGTTCCAAGGGAATAAATAAGAAAAAAACGGACAGCTGTCTGTGAAATAGCTGAATGAGAAATTTCATTTTCTGCTAATGCACTGCAGTATAGACTTGAAAAATATTTCCTGTTACTTTGCTTGAAACGATTTGCAGTACCGTTATTAGATTGTCGGAAAATTTTCATCGTGCATCTTGATATTACTGAAAAATAAGATAGCAATATTTGATTTTTTACTTTTCATCACTTAGTGATAAGAAAGTATTGGTTTCGTCCGATTTGAAAACGTCAAAATAACGCATGTAATCGCATTTTTCAACAATAATAATTGGAAGAACGGGTAAAAAAACTTAATATTAATGTTCAATGAATTACCTCCTTGAATAATATAAAAAAAAATTTCATGTTTTTGAAGGTCACGTACATGAAAAACGTGTTTTTCAGCGGGCGGATGGACGAATATTTTATTTATATAGTGGGAGTATCTCGAAAACTGCTAGACCAAACAAATTGAAAATTTATAAGGAGGTAATTGTTATCGAGCAAACAATAAATTGTTATGTTAAATTTTGTTTCGATTTCCCGTTCGCCGTAAAATAACAATTATATGCGTTTTCGAACGAAATATGCATATTCTATAGAATTTATGTGACGAAAAACATAGAAGCCACGTGATCTCAGGAGTGGCTTGATGAAAAAGTCTGAAATTTTGGCTATAGCATAAGAATGTTCGGGGGATGATAAGTTGCTATGTCTCATTTCGATCGGATGTTTATGTCGTGAGAAAATGACGTTTTTATCTATTGTGGGAAAATTACATGTAAAAGTACGTACATTGCATTCTGATGATGCGTAACGCGTCACCGATGTCAACAAACCTTGCTAGAGTTTTGTACTTCCGAGAATCCCTTTTCATCGATGAAAATACCAAAACAGGCACATGACCATTTAAGTAACCCGATAATTTAATTCAAACACTCGTTTATTTGGATCGCAAATTTTTAT
>CAJUYH010005237.1:0-24013 GCA_910591685.1 Galerucella tenella
ATTT
Source organism: Galerucella tenella (assembly GCA_910591685.1). Lineage (NCBI taxonomy): Eukaryota > Metazoa > Arthropoda > Insecta > Coleoptera > Chrysomelidae > Galerucella > Galerucella tenella. Next base: position 5 of record CAJUYH010005237.1, read on the forward strand.
CAGGAATTATTATATACTTATGGCGTTTCTCCCTGTATACAACTATACCAATATTTTTATTATTATATAACTAACAAATGGTTTTAATATGCTTAAAAAATGGATAAATTATGCTTTTGTCCAAGACTATTTGATAATTTTAACATTTTACGTGTGCTTCTTCAAGTATAATGACGTACATTATTCACCAGTGAATAATAGGTGTGGATAACGAAAAGGTCACATGGCACATAATAATATTGAAGATTATTCATGCAAACGACACAATATATTTAATAAAATTCTTCACTGCGATTCGAACTAATGCCTAAAATTCCCCGCTTTCTTAAGTCAGAACCGTAAACCATCAAGCTATAAAGACTTTATACCTACATGATAGTATCAAGATATTTTTGTCTAGTGTGAATATCAAAAGCAAAAGTGATGTTTTAAATAATTTATTGCTAATAGCAAGAATTTCAATAACTATACTGGTGTTTGATTAATATTACTAGAAAATTTAATATGGAAAGTGAATCAGACAGTGAATTGAATACTTATTAAATATATACCTAATTTGTTCAATAACATAGGAAGTAATAAACTACCTAGGTATAGTGTTTTGTTTGAAAAAAAAAACGTATATCTAAACAGGTAATTCATAGTTTATGTCACTCGCCTGCGGCTCGTGACATAAACGCACCTTCGTGAATAATAGCCATCATTATATGCTGGTTGAATAATATACTATTAATTATTTGCTAAGACCTGTTTTTTTTAAATTCCCTTGATACCTTCCTACATCCGGTCAAACCAGTAAAATTTCCAAATTTCTTGGTAAAATGCGGCTGCAATTGAAAAATATTGCAATGTTGAAGTTACTTCAGTTTAAAATGACAATGACATTTTGCATATAATCCCACTTCTAGTTATAATAAATTACTACTACACTTCTTTCACAAGTTAAATTTACTACCTTATATGTATGCCTCCAATTGTACATTTAAACAATCTGCTGCTCATGAATCAATAAAAAAACAGAATACATTAAAATAAAAATTCATATACCAATGATTACGTAAGCATGGGTGGGGTAAGATGATTACTTTTGCTGTCAAATGGGAAATAATTGTAGTACATGAACGGCTCCATAGGCGTACGATAAAATTCTTATGAGGGATCAATTTATCTGTGCCTTGATTTCTGTTTGCAGTTCCCATGACTGCCCATTTTTTTATCCATTTACCGAACCGACACGGTACTAGTTCTCAAATTTACTCAAAACTATCCATTTTTCGATAAAAAATATGCGACCATCTGAATTGCGTATCTTCCAAAAACTACCAGTCGATTGTTGAAAATATGATTTCATTGTTATCAAGCCAATTCACTCCATATTATGGTTTTTAATATCATGTAATATCGTTGAGAAAAAGTACCAATTTAATATCTTTAATACAACTTCTATAAAACTTAAACTATCAAAAAGTATTTTCATTTTTATTTGATTCAGCAACTATACCTATACCTATCTTCTCTATAACAATAATCTAGTCGTAAAGAGTGCATTTAGTTTTGATAATAAACCATAAAATGTGTTTACAACTGGGGATTTATAGATTTCGTATGAGTTTATCACTAAATGGCAAGAGAAATCCTATAAAAACAGATAGTTTACAAAAACGCAATTTTCTCAATGCAGTCCATGCATCGCAAAAGTTGTAAAATCTCATGTCAAACCAAGTCTTGATTAATAATTTCCAAATCCCTACCAACATTTAGGGCCGCTTGTACGATAGTAGGTAACCGAGAGGTCACTGGCTGAACATTGGTGAACGCTGGGTCAACTTGAAATTCGCTTGTTCAATGCAGAGTTAACCCGTAACACCCCGGTTACCAGCAAGTCAATTTAATCTGTCAAAAGTGATCAGTTATGTCAGGTCAAGTAATATTAATTGTAGAATTTGTAGAGTAAATATGGCTAGATTTGTTGATTTTGCAAGCTTTAGTCTTGCTTTTTTATTCATCTCTGTGTTCGACTCTTTGGACTCAATTATATGTTTGAAAAATTCTCTACAATTGATATAAAAATTGCTTCTTGTTTGCGTAAAAGTTAACATTTTTCCTTTCAATTATTAAATTGAATGGGCTTGTTATCAATGAAATATTTTCTCGGTTTTTCTTACGTTATTTTGTAAAACTGAATCATCAAAATAACTGGTGAAATTTTCAGCTCTTGAACTTTCCCCACTGCTTAGATATCAGAGGTTGAAAATGGAGCTCCCTTAAAAAGCGACAGAACCGACTGTGACGTCACATTGCATATTGTGCTCTGTACACTGCTGCGTTTCACATGAGAAAGTTGGTTTCCGCTGCAATATCTTTAAATTTTAAAAGTGTTGATTTGTTATTAATGATGTAGTCAGTAGATACTGGATTTATTAAAGCAGATTCTGAAAATTCACCTGAAGTCGAGTAAACAAATACTTTACACTTGGTTTTTGAGTCGAAATTTCAAAACAATCTATAATAATACGAGTACATTGTACATTTTTATATCTGCGTCTGAAGGGAATAGAAAGTGTTTTCTTAACTTGCACAAATGGGTAAAGGTACCGCTAATATATATACAGCTAATAACGGTATAATTTTTTGCTTAATGATACATACTCTGGAAAGTGCCACACCAAAATCGTCTCCTAATATCCTATAAGGTAAATTCAATTTGATCTTTTTTAATTTTAAAAAGATATCAAGCTTGTCCAGCTCACATTTTTTTAGTTAACAAGCTCACAACAAATAATGAATGACTCGGAAGTCCCAAATAAGGCTTTGGATTTTTTTCTATCAAATAAAATGTTTTATTTCTTCTGATCTATCTAGATAAAATAAGTTATTCGGATCTGACATACTCAATTCTGACGGAGTGAATGTAGAAGAAGAACCGCTAGTGGATACCTATTGAAAATTCTTTGTTCATAGGTTTTCCGTCTTTTTCCATTCGCAATTTCCCATTCTTATTTCTCATTGCTAGTGCATTTTCCCTTCGCCTCCGCAGTCGCTAAGGAACGTAGGTACATAAGCCTTAATGCAAGCTTGAACCCCTGTTTCCCGAGATATGGGTTCCATTCGTGTGATATCCATTTGATTTTCTTCCTCTACTTTATCATCATCAGAGGCTCTATTTTCTGAGCTTAACTTGCAAAAACTGTGACCGTGGCTTTGAATTATGCATTGTAACTCTATTTATGGGACAGTCAAAAAATCTCGATACTTCTCCAGGTTTTAGTTTAACTGTTCCACTGTTTTAATGTATATATTTTTTTTTCTGGTGCATTCTTGGATGTGTTAGGATAGTCGGGAATCAAATAGTATTTATTTACCACTTTTTTCTTACTCACAACACAATAAAATAACGAAACAGTAGGTACAGTCAACAGTCCAGTTTTTTTTTCTTACACAAAATACAATACAATATAGTACACAGCTCTCGACTCGCGGCGTTTCAAACGTTAGGTATATAGCATATGCAGTGTGACGTCACAAGTAACCACGCCCCGTTTTCGTTCAATCAAATTTCTTTAATTAATTTGAGGGTTTAAACGTTTGCGGAAAAATTTAAAATTTTGAGAATCAGTTTAAAATGAGTTTTAGTTTCTATTTTTAACTTAAAATTTTTTTCTTGAACAAGCCCATTGTGTAATCCAACAACTACACAAAATACTGAAATCTGTTTACTACAACGCTCTGAAATATTGGAAATATTATTCACCTCCAACAATTACAATAACTTCGCGAATATTTTGAATATTAACAGAGTGCCAGGCCTGAAGGCATTTTACAATAAACATGCTATACACACAAATAACAAAAAATGTTAATTTTGACGGCTATCTGTCAAATTTGCCTTAATTCATTGCAGCCAACGCTATTATTTATTGCCTAACCGTTAGTAAATTGACTTTGACCAAACTATCGACAAACAAGTCATGTGGTGTTGACTGCCCGTCACCACTAACCGTCCAGTCAACTAACGATCTGGTTACCGAGGCTTTAAACAAACGGACCTTATAGTAAAAAAGAGAGACATCTGTATACCTATAATAAACTAGCAAAGCCAGCCAAGCTTTGCTGTACCAATTAGAAGTGTTTATCGTACTTTAATGGTAAATGGAACTTTTCACAAATAATTAATTCACCTTTGAAAATATCGTACACCTATGATGGAACGATATTTTTACATCCATTTGGCGGCGGGCATATTGATCAATTGGTATCGAGTCGTGTAGTGTCGGATCAAGTGATACATGCTTGAAATGCTGGTCACACTAGCAAGCATCACAATTCCCCGATTTGACATTTAACAGCTGTATTTTAAAATATTTTTGAACGAATAAACTGCATTTTATCGCTTATATTTATCACTCAACGATTTTATTTAATTTCTTGCATGTAAGAAATCAATATGGAACTACAAAAACCCACTTTAGAAGATCGATAACAAATAATCATTACTATCAATACTATTTACGCATGCGCGTGTCGCATCGAGTGTCGAGGGAAATTGTAAGTTTGAAAATTGAACATCTCGATTGGACGTGACAGCGATCGATCTAACCGTGTGACTGCCTTATAAAAACTATACCGCACGCCTATGATAAAAGGCAAATATATCTACCCTTCATAAAATCATAAATGTTATCACATATCTCGAGGAGAGGTAGGAATGGACGCCATCTTGACCTGGAACCTGAGAATTAGGACTTGTACGGTTCAATAACCGATACCCTTGAAGCTGTCCTCTTGAATAGCGAAGCAGGGCGCGTTGTATCAAACACCTAAATTCGGTTTAATGATAACTGATGTTTAGATTGATCTAATATATGATTGGTAATAATTACCTAAATATGTCACAATGTAATCATCTATGTAGACATCATTAACCCGAGTTTAGTTGTTTGATACAACGTGCACTAATTCTGTCAGAATTGAAGATTTTAAACACCCAAAATATCTACCACAAGAAAATTATAAGCAAAAGAAATAGCGTGAAGACATTAACACTGCACCCGCTGCGGCAAGATACTCATACCGAAAAGTACGGTCGACACAGATATGACCATATGAGCCACACGGGAAATACACCGAAAATTCGAGGGAACGAGTTTGATTCTTAATATAAACATATTTTCCTGGAAGGAACCCAAATAGGACAGACCCTCTCGAAGGCAGCAACAGAATTTCAATAATTTTGGTATTTATTTAATCTATCCGTAAAAATTAGTTTAAACCCAAACAAAATTAATATGGCTATGTAGCCAATGTCAATGCCTTTCAAACGAGATATCACTTGCCATAAGGTCCTATTTAAAATTATTGGCCAGAGTGGCACTGTGACGTCATCTATTACTATTACGTCACCTGTTACCATTCGTAGAGAAGTTTACAACACTTTATTTTCATCCTCCAAATTTTAATAAAGTAAGTGTAGCCGTTCAAAAGATACGAGGGGGGGAGGGGACTTTTGAATAGTTATGTTAGAAGCAGAGTAGGTGTTATTTGGTGCACATAGTTTCACTAACTCTTCCCATTTTGTGCAGATGCTTTCTCAGTGTGCAGTGTCTTGTCACAGGTCGTTAAATGTCTTCAAAGGTCTCGTACCCAGCTTCTACATCCTGATTAAGAGTTCCTTGTCTGCTGCTGCGGTAAACTCTTTATATGGAGGTGTTCTTATGTCAACCTCCATGTGAGGTTAGTCTAGCCAGTTTCCAATTTCCCCTTTGTGATGCCACAAAACGGTTCCGGACATATGAAGTCTCCTTGAGAACCTTCTTTAGATAACTGGTCCACCATTCCATTACCTACAATCCCCTCATATTAGAGATTCTTTGCTGTTTCTTGCCAGCAATGCTTTGGAATTGTTTACAGTTTTTTACTAGTCTAGACCTAGTTGTTGGATTGCTGATAGCTTTACTAAAATGGGATAGGAACACCTTTCGAATTTTCCAGTGCCAGGAGCTGATGGGATTTTCACAGCATTGATCCAGCACGATAAAAGTCGACCACTTCTGGCTATAATTACTCGATGCAACTTAGAAGTGGGCTACATGATAGAAATATGAACAAAATCAATAGTCACTTAAGTGCTACAAATGCGTTTGATAATTATTTATAGAACTGAAATCATGAAGAGACTACCTCTCCATCCATATCCATATCAGAGGTTTTTAACCTCGACACCCCAGCCTTTTGGCTTTTTACGCTTATGCATGCTTACAGGATAGTCATATAGACTACAATAACACAGCTGACCGAGGATATAATATATTCGAGGTGCTTTAGATAGACTAGAAACTTGTAAATAGCAGTATTTTTGACAATACTCCACAGGAGGCAGTCAAAAAAGGATTAAATATAATAAGGTCTAGGCAGCACAGCATCTAAATATATGCTAGAACTGCTTACCACTAAACAAGCAGAGACGAGGATGAATAAAAACATGTACGCAAACAGCGACTCTCCTCAAGGAGAAATAGCGTATCCGTTAATGTAGACGAACTCCTGTATGGTTTGACTGACAATATATTGCCAAGGATATACCGATAAGATTGTTATAACAGCCAGAGGAAATTTATAGACTACACGAAAAGATGGTGTAGACAGGTAAGACTAAATATCACACCCTCTAAAGATTCTGTAAAATAAACACTAGGAGATAACAGGAAGTCGACCCAGCACTTTAGTGGAACGCCTCTGATGCGATAATGACAGTAAAACAGTGTCGAGCACGGTTAGTACTTGCATGAGTGACCACTGGGAAAACACCGACGTAGAGCCCATACAGCCTGCAGCGAAACACTTTAGACTACTAGGGTCTAGGGAGCATTTTAGACCACTAAGGTGAGTAGCATATGACAGCTCGATGGCATTATACCAATGAGCACTAGATATATGTAGATAATATGCCGTCTTTGAGAGGAGACGAAAAACCGAGGTCCTGAGCTCATGGTTTTTGGGTTCGATAAAGATCCCTACCACTGGTTAGAACACTAGTTAAGTAGTGTGCTCCCGCCTTCGGTGAATTCGACCGACGTTAAATAAAAAAGGAATAACACAAAGCAGGAATGGCTCTCATAGTGTGAAGGAATCTGGCAGGACAAAATGCTGCTGTAACCCAACGATCCTGAGTCAGATGTACATAGTTAAACTAAGACTAATTATCACTATGGAGGCGTTACGTCGACCTATTGACGACGAGAGATTATCCCTTTTATGCAATAGGTGGTTCGTAACTTCACACCACTACATATGTGGTGAAAAGCGGTGAAAAGTGTTGCAGAAAGAATAAGATAGGGAATATATAGTTGATACATCCTGTGTGAGTAATTTATCATATAAAAAGTTTATCCGAAAAAACAAGCAGAAACAAATAAAAATTAATTATTTATAAAAACGTTTTCCGAGAGCGTAGTTTTCAGTTCTTATGAAAGCATTCTCAGATTATTAGATGTAATTTTAAAAATGTGAGCTCGTAAACCATGAAAGACGTTTGCACTTTGAAATATGAAGTTCGTAAGACGAACACGCTCAACTGGGAACATGAAAAAAAAATTAGTCACACGGAAGAATAGCTGGTAGTGTTGATTCTTTTCAGCGCTTACATAAAAATAACCATTTTTCATGTTGTTTTTTTTGTTTTCCTTTTTCACCGTTTCGTTGTACACTATGAAATCACCATCAAAGCTTGTAAAGGAAGAAGGTGATTTATCAAAGCTGAAAATCTAGTGTTTCCATCAGATATTTTATTTATTTAAAAAGGGAATTTTCGATCAACATAAAATAATAATTTATGCATTGAAATTCATAGATTTTCTTCTAAGGCCCGGTCTTTTCAAGTACGAATAAAATGGCCAATAACTAACTGGAAGATAAATTTATTAGGAAGTCTTATTTAACAAATAAAGTGTAAATGTCTTTCAAACTGACTTTAACCAGTGATTTATTATTCGGTGAATTAACATAACCAAAATAATTATTTTAATGTTGGCTGCAATGAAATTACAATGACTAACTTCATATTATGTGTAGAGAAAGATAGTTTCATGCACAATGTGTATATAATAGAAGTTTCGCGGACACGTTGTAAGCTGCGAAATCGATTTTAGGCTAGCTGTCACCTGCTTGACAGCACTGAAATCAGGATTTCTTGTAAATATTCAAATAATTGCTGAAATTGTGTATTAACAACGGAAGTAATTTTAGAGAAAGAAACAAAATAATAACAACAACTATAAAAAAAAGCAAAAAAATATAATCATAAACACTGCAAACCCTAATTAAATTAACCGATCTGTATATCCGATGTTGTAGTTGGGGTCCTATCTCCTCCAATAAGTTAATCACAGTTTCTTTAGGTAATCGAAAACGGCGTAAGAATTCTTTATCATCCCATCTTTCAAAGTGGTCAATACGTTCTCTAACGGTACTATAAGGGTGACGTTCTGGGTTTACAAAATCTACAATTTCTTGTATCTCTTGCTCTTCGAGTTCCTCGAAATCATTAAAAGTGTCCATTTCAAAATAAATGTGACAGTTTTTATTTAAACTAGGTTAGAATCGCCAACACTTTGAAAAGAGAATAACTCAATTCGTAGTTAATCGGTATCAGTCGGTTGTTATTCACAACCCGAACAATTTTATTTCGAACTTATACCTCCTAATAACTTAACTGTAGAATAATGCTATATATTCTGCGGATATAAATTATCCGATATTGGAAAGACGAATCTAGTGCTTATTTGATAAATAAATATTATTTACAACTTTATTCAGACTTGGAAAGACCGGGCCTAAGAAACTTATATTGGTATCAAAGGTAATAATAGTATAAGACTCTTATAAAGCCTTACAGAGTCTTTGAAAATTAAAGAACAAAGACCGTACACTAAGAAGCAACAACTACTTCCCTGGATATATGCCACGAAGGACATTGAATTACCCTCTAAAGTTAAACGGGGTTGTTATATCTGCAAGATAGGACCAACCATTTTAGTTTGCAATTCGAAAGGACAATATCACTTATCGACCGGTTTCGGTGTATTTGCGACTCATCAGTATAAGGTGGATAACATCCGTCCAGAAGCTCTTAATAAAGAATTAATAACATTAATGTTTTTGATGGGATAATTTTTTTTAGTAATCGGGATTGTTTTTGAACTTTGAACTTTTTTTTTCTTGACTAACAAAACCAGCATCACGACTCATTCGAATAAAAACAAAGTTTTATTGGTATCGTTTGTGAAAATAGTGGAAGCTCATAAAAAACTTTTAATTGAAAAAGTGAACAGATTGATATTTTCAATGGATACGCAATTGGATTGAAATGACCAAACGAACCAATGCGAAGAGGAGGAAATACCTGGTTGAATTTCGAATTGATAAATAAATTGTATATGTTGAATCGAGAATTAAAATACATCGGCCGCGTCGCAAATCGAAAACAGTTTGCAGAATTCTCAAATATGTTTACGACACATAAAAAGAAAAGAACAAAAATAAATGCATTGTCGCTCGAAAAGATATATAAGGCGATAAATTTATTTATTGGATACAAAAACAATTTTGAATTTGCTTTGACCCTTACTTTGTGGAATCTACTCATATTACTTGTTCAAATGAAACTATATAATTCCGATAATATTATTGATAAGCAGGCCTTCTCTTAATTATTTTGATAACTGTTGGAAAAGTATACTCTATGCACTTTTCCGCACCGAAATGTCAAACAAAGCTACCTATGATCTGTAAAAATTTTTTGACAATTCAACCTAATAGTGTATTACTGGTGTACAATTTTTAAATTTAAACCAAAAGTGAGTAAACTATTCATCTCATTATTTATTTTGATTTGTTAATTATAAAAACATTAACCTATTAAGCATTATTTTAGGATTTATGTACCAAGATCAAAATAATTTATCTTTTGCGTTGTCCAATTCGGACATTGAAAATACCCCTTCAGATATTATCGAAAAGGCTTGAACTGCAACCGAAAACTTGTTGCCTGAGGTTTCAATACAAAATTGTTCAAATTTTACAATTAATTATACATTCAACTGTTTTTTCTGTTTATTTTCATATTGTAAGTTCTTTTTGTTCAAAGTTTGAATAAAATAACTATATAAATTACTGTAATTCTTTCATTAATAAATGTGGTTGTAGAAAAAATATTGTGTTCATCTTATACGTAAATCACTTTTGCCACTCGCTAGATTTGCGGCACTCGCCTTACGGTTACGTGCCCAAACTTCTGCGCGCGTGGAAAAAGTGACGCTTTGCGCACTAGTTGTACAAACTACTATTATGTACCTAATTACATCATTTTATTCAAATATCTTATCAAAAAAATAAAAGATTGATTAAATATAATCAAATTATTTTTAATAATAATGATTATGATTCAATTGAACGTCATGTTATTTTCGTTAATCGAAATTCACGTGGAAATGAATAAAATTGATTTGATTTCGGACAATTATTTACGCCCTCAAAAAACGAAGTTGATTACCAATCCATCAATTGGTTTTTGTTTATCATTTCAAGAGATGAATGGAAAATAGAAATGAACAATATATCCTTCAACTATTGAATTTTTTACATCGACAAATGGCTGAATTCTAATTATTTTCACAAAAACATTTCAAATTTGAATATAATTTGATTTCATTCACTATACGATACCCATATTGAAATAAAAAATTTCGCTAAAGTGTCTTACTATATTAGTTTATAGTAACATTATAGAATATACTCTACACATAGGAGCGACATCTTCGTTTTTAAAAACAGTCTCTATTAAAATAACTCACGCGACTTGCGACACTTATCAGTCATTCTGGTGTTCCACGTGTTTATCACTCTACTATTTCGTTTCATTTGTGTAGTTCTTCTGTTTATTTGCAATAAAACATGGAATTTTCGTTCATCTGAGACAGTATAAGCGTATGGTTTAACTGGATTTTCGCTAGTTTGTATGTATTTTCTTAATGATTTTTAGGGTGGCTGCTGTTTTTGGACTACTGCGTGCATCAACGCTGGTACGGTCACGCCTTTAAACATTTGTAGATCATTATTTCTGTTGGAGCAAATCTATCTAAATCTAAATATTTACATCCTCTGTACGGATTTAAACTGCCTGTATTCCAGGCAAAATCTACGCTATCGAAATGTGTTTGCAATTGAATATCGAAAGGGGGTATAGAGGCCAAAAGATCCTTATACTCTCTGATAGTCAGGCAGCACTAAAATCATTGGCATGTCCCAAGATTAAATCTAGACTGGTCTAGGAGTGCCTACAAAAACTATTAACCCTGGCTAACCATAATACAGTAACTCTTAAGTGGGTCCTGGGGCACAAGGTTAATGTAAGGAACGAAAAGGCAGACATCCTAGCAAAGCTAGGGTCTGAAACTGGTTTCAGTCTTAAACCACCATTGGGGATATCAAAAACTGCTACACGTGGTTGTACATCTCGGTGGATTCAAACCAAACATCAGTCGTACTGAAGACACACGCAGAAACAGGAACACAGCAAACTCCTGGTCAAAAACCCCCCGGAGACGGTGACTAACGAAATATTAAACCTATGCAGGGACCAGATAAGGATAGTGACGAGTTTTCTAACCGGTCATTGTACCCTAAGAAAGCACACGCATACCAGCTGCATATACCGGGTGTCCCAAGTTATCGTATAAGGCAATATCTCGCTTATTTGACAAGATAATGAAAAAATAAAAAAGCTGCATTGAAGTACTTTCCTAATGACTTATAAAAAATGTTTTACATTTGACAGCTCTGTGCCCACTTTTTATTTTCAAATGGCACCCCCTGTATATTGTCATTGAAAATTGCATGTCGTTTTATTTGGAATACAACGATAGCACATACTTGGTATTTTTTGCAATTAATAATAGCAGAAGCATCAATATTTCACGAAGTATGAATTTCAACTAAAATGCCTCTGATGCAATTCAAAAAACGAACAAAAAAAATTACAGCAAGTGTTCAAAATTATTTACTACAGAATCCTTGCAAGCTGCAAAACGTGTTAAAAGTGTTGTTGTGCTGGCCCCGTCTGAATCATAGTTGGTGTAACGCTACCAGATGCTTCACGAATTCCTCTGAATCATAAAATACTTCAACCTATATAGAATTGTAACTCTTACGTTATCAGCAGTGACTACTGTTTTAAAAGCCATCTGAAGTTTGGCCGCAGGAACTATAAATTTCAGCGGGAATTTTAAATATCAAATTGAGGGAGAATTTTATATTCCTTAAAAATAAATTGACTTCACCAAAATATCACAAAATGCAGCTGTTTATTAAAAAAATATGAATATAAACATTGATTAAAAAATATTAAAAATATTTTTTAATCAATGATATAAATGATAGTATTTCGCCAAATCTTACGTCAACAAAAGTTTGCCAAATATTCTCTTATGTTCAGCTTTGATGCAAGCTTACAATTCTAGGTTGAAGTATTTTATGATTCAGAGGATCTTATAGAACGCATTCGTGAAGCATGTCGTATATTACACCAGCTATGATTCAGACGGCTTGCACAAGAAAGCTTCTAGCACACTTTGCCGCTTGCATGGATTTTGCAAGAAATAATTTTGAACACTTGCTGTAATTTTTTGTTCGTTTTTTGAATTGCATCAGAGGTATTTCAGTTGAACTTCATACTTTATGAAATATTGATGATTTTGTTATTATTTATGTAAAAAATACCAAGTATGTGCTATCGTTGTATTCCATATAAAACAACATGCAATTTTTGCATGACAATATACAGGGGGTGCCATTTGAAAATAAAAAGTGGAGGGTGTCAAATGTAAAACATTTTTTATAGGCCATTAGGAGGGTACTTTAATGCCATTCAATGCAGTTTTTTTTATTTATTGATTATCTTGTCAAATAGGCGAGATATTGCCTGTATACGATAACTTGGGACACCCGATATAGGGAGGAACCTATATTTCACTTGGGCATGGAAGAGGAGGAAATTGCCTCTCACATTATCTTCGATTGTGTAGCATTATCTCATTGTGGATATAGACTCCTAGGAATAGAGCTTCCAATGAAGCATTTCTCAAAGTAGGACCTAGTAAAAAGACTGTTGTGCCTGATCAGGGCAACTAGTCTCTTCGCATAAACGGCACAACCAAGAGCACAAAAAGTCTAAATCTGAGGTGCCGAGGACTCTAAGCTTCAGACTGATGGTGTCGAACTAATTAATCTCGGATTTAAATACGAGGCTTGTTCAACTGAAACCCATCTTTGGTCAGGTTAGCCTTGGAAACAATTGTAATCATTCAACTGACGTTTTCCAACATTAGTAGTGTATGCAAACGTCACACTGATTTGTTTATTTCGTTTATATTTGACAGCGATTTTAAGTATTGTGACTTTGAAATGGCGTTTGTTGTTAACAATCCGTCCATATGTGATAAGCGTGCGGTTATTCAATTTTTGTGTGCTGAAGGTGTGCAACCGTTGCAAATTTATACGCGAATGCAAGCAGTGTATGGAAACGCATGTTTTGCATATCCAACTGTGAAGGAATGGTGTCGAAAATTTAAGAATGGAGAAGAGAGGACGAATGATAAGCCACGACCAGGTGCATTGATTACTGCATCAACAGACAGGAATGTGGGGCATGTGTGGAAGGCCTGATTAGAGAAAATCGTCGAATTTCAATCAGAGCAATTTTAGAAAATGTTGGTGTGAGTATAGGATCTGTCCATAGTATCGTACACAAACTAGGTTACAGCAAAGTTTGTGCGCAATGGGTTCCTCGTCTTTTGTCTGAGGTCCAAAAAAGCTTGCGAATGGACTTGTCTTTGCAACACCTCACGGAATATAGTCAAAATGGTGATGACTTTCTCTCGTCAATAGTTGCTGGCGGAATCTTGGTGTCATTATTTTGAACCATCCAGTAAGCTGTCATCGATGCAATGGAAACACGCAAATTCTCCGCCACCAAAGAAGTTTAAAGTTCAACCTTCTGCAGTCATTTTTTTTCGACCATGAAGGACCCTTGCTGATAGAGTTTACAGAACCTAGAGTGCATATCAACGCAAACCTGTATAATGAAACTTTGAACAAGCTCCATCAAGCAATAAGAAGAAAACGTCCAGGGAAGCTTTCACGTGGTGTTATTCTGCTTCACGATAATGCTCGGCCTCATGTTGCCAACGTAGTGAAAGAAAATCTGCAACGAAGGAAATGGAGGATATTAGAGCATCCACCCTATAGTCCCGATTTATCGCCTTGCGATTTTCACATCTTTGGGCACTAAAAAAGGCGTTAAAAGGTAACCGTTTTCAGTCGGACGCAGAAGTACAAAACGCTGTGAAAGAATTCTTCCAGCAGCAGACACAAGAATTCTATAAGCAGGGTATACATCGGTTGGTGAAACAGTGGGATATGTGCCTCAATTGTAGTGGAAGTTATTTGTAACTGTACTTGTCAATAAATTTTTCCTGGACCAAAGATGGGTTTCAATTGAACAAGCTGTTAGAATAGGTACAGTTCGACAAATTTGGCTTGAGCACTGGTGAGCCACGTCACGCCTGCTGATGCGCTAGTCATACTTCGCGAAGGTAGCTAACACTACTCATTACTTTTGGTGTCTCTCCTATTTTATTGATACCTACTATTTACTGCTCTTGCAATTTTGACATTGTTATTCAGAAAAAAAAACGTGGGTATTCCAAATAGACATATTACTTATGAATGTCGTAAAAATGTCCAGTTATAATGAACTTGTGACACCATTTTTTGTGTGTTATTGATTAGGATAGCAGACGCAATCCCCAATTGTTCGATATCATTTATACATAACTATACAGAGCATCTACCCAACATAATTCTATAGGCGTCACTTTAATGAAAAAATTGAAAAATTGTCAAAAATCATATAAAGGGGGACGTCTTTTAGCTCATATGTAGACGATATAACTCCCTATATGGTCACCACACCCAATTTTTTTAATGGAACACCACATAATATATTAATGCAGTTTGGGATTCTCCTCTACAAGAGGATTACATAAATCCCTAAATTATTATTATCTCAGTTTATTTTCACTCAAAAATACTAATTACATCTAATGTAGTGGTTAAATTTTTAAAATGAGCTACATGTAGGTGTGGCAATTTTATTATGTTCAGAATTAATATTTTAATTGGATTTACTGGTCTTTTTGTTTAATTGAGTAGTCATTTTTTTACATTAAACCAAACAATAGCAACCACTCACCGCAAGCCGTTCGTGCTTATCGCACTATTGACCATTAAATTTGAATTCCAAAATGATAATAAATTAATCAAAATTATAGCGTCGAATACCTCGACAGCATCGGAACGTCTGTTCATGAAGTTTATTCGTTTCAATTTTCATTTGGTCGTTGGTCATTAACGCGCGGTCATTAAATTAATAGACCGTTATATTCGTCTCTATATAAGTAGATAATTAACTTATCAAGGAAAATATTTACAAACACGAGTGATTTTGAATAGATGAGGCTTTTACTTGATGTAGATTCATACTAATGAAAAAATAATTTAATTTGTTGAAATACACTTACCGACTTAAAATTCAATCCATTTAAAATAATGATTTATTTAAAAATGCTCTTACTTTCAAATGCGGAAGCTGATTCATTTGAATTTTTTAGCAACTTTTAGATGAAATACTGTGGTTTTAAGATTATTATTCGGACATCTGAAAGTAATTTAGTATTCGCTGGATATACAGGGGGAAAAAGAAAACAATTTTCTCCTCTACTTTTGACACACCCTGTAGGTTAATTCTGCTAGTAGATCTGCACACAATTAACTTTATCAAGAAGACTGATTTGTTTCCAACATTTTGTTTTTGGAACTTTAGTTCTTTACGTCAGGTTCACTGTTCACTGAGTTCCTTGTCATAATTGTTGTTATTTATATTAAACTTGAATTTTATTTTACACGTTTAACCAATTTTGTCCTTGTTGGAACTTTAGTTCTTTATGCCAGGTTATGTTTGAGCGACCAGTGGTCGCGACGCAAAAGATCTGACCGTTACGCGTTACGTTATGCCACGTTATGTTACGTTGCTTCGTTATTTGCCTTGCTTCCGTGCTTGTGCTCTCTCCTTAGTCTCTCTCTCGTTTACGAAGCAGCGATTCATATGCTCCGGCCGGGATTCGAACCCGGGCCGCCCGCGTGGAATGCGAGCATTCTACCACTGAGCCACCGATGCTATATTAAAATTTTATGCAAACGAAATACAGGGTGTTGAAATTTTGAAAACTAGAATGCTTTAATTCGATAACTTGAAAATGGATGGATACATTGATTTGACATTTGGCAGGTTGTTTTTAAATGTAAAAGGGCATATTTTGAAAGAAATAGTAGTTTGTGCAACTAGTGTGGATATGATGGCCATATCGCACGTGGACGAAGTTTGAGCACGACACTGTAGGCGGAGTGCTCAATCGTTCTAGTGCGATATGGACAATCCACACGAGTCGAGCAGCATATTTTTTCTACGACCCACTTAAGAAAAAATCTAGAAAATAAAAATTTCTATAAACTGTAATATAACTTCAAATTAAAAATTTAACAATTCAATTTTATGTTTCCACTAGTTTTGTGGTAAACGTACAGTTCTTGAATGTCCAATTTGTATAATGCTACGGTTTCCTTTTTTAAATATACGATGCTGTTATAAGTAGATGTTGCCAGTCGGACTTCCTCATGAAGGGTACCATACCATTATCTATAATAATGAATATTCTGCTAAATATTTCAAACGTCTACCTGTTGTCGTTATTAATAACAAGCAGAATAATTATTTAAAAATAAAATTAACAATAAAAAAAACTTCCTCACGGGGAATCGAACCCGGGTCTACTGCGTGGGAGTCTGGTATGCTTACTACTCGACCACCAAAGGATATGCAAATCGTTTATCTATAACGTCAGATGTATTACATAATTTTTGCTTAAAAGGAACTAAAGTGCCTACCGTGTGTCCCGCGACACGTTCTACCTTTTTTTATTTACCCCAATATCTTAATTTGTTTGTGAAATGTGACGGTTTAAAGAAAATGCAACATTCTTAGTTTTTTAATTCAGTATTAGCATAGTAATACGTAATTTTATAAACAAATCAAACAACAAATAAACTAATAATTATTACAAATTAATAACGGGTATTTCCCCCAAGAGCGCGAATAACTGCCTCAATGCGTCGTGGCATACCCTCTATTAGATGTCGAATCTCCATCTAGTCAATCTGATCCCATTTTTGGACCAAAGCATCTCTCAAAAAATTTAAATTACTTGGAGAAGGAACTCGGTTACGAACTCGTCTGCCCATCATGTCCCAGACGTGCTCAATTGGATTGAGGTCTGGGCTACGTGATGGCCAGTTCATCCTTTGAATTTCTGTTCCGTCCAAATATTGAGATACAATCATCGCAATATGTGGTCGAGCGTTGTTGTGCATAAACATGAATTCGTTTCCTATAAACGGTGCAAATGTAATTTCATGTGGATCTATCACATCACGAATATATCGGTTAGCTGTCATTGCTCCGCCGACAACAATGACTAAATCAGTACGAGCTTCCATGCTTATGACGCCCCAAACCATTACCGATCCTCCTCCATAACTGAGTCTTGTGGAAAAATTTGCTAGGTCAAACCCTTCTCCTCTTCTTCGGTATATTCTTTCACGGCCTTCTGGAGAACGTAAACAAAACCTTGACTCGTCAGAAAATAAAATCTTACTCCAGTCATCGACATTCCAATGTTGATGCTCCCTGGCATATCGAAGTGATTACTAAGTAACTCCGGACCAGTTGCAGGTCTTCTGGAGCGTAATCCATGTTCTCGTAATCGCCTTCGAATCGTTATTTCGTTAACGGCTTCTTGGCGTACTTCTTCCAAACGATTGCGAGCCATGACAGCAGTAGTATTTCTTTCTCGCAAAACGTTTAATGTTACAAAACGATCATCTCGAACATTTGTAGAACGTCGTCTGCCAGATCCTCTTCGTCTCGAAAAACTATCAGTTTCATTGAAACGTTGTACAGCTCTCTGGACGCTATACCTTGTAACACCCAATATTCTAGAAGCATAATACTGAGATCTTGTACCAGAGCATCTGCTCGTGCTGCATCAGTAGGTATTAAAACCATGATGTTAAATTAAATACTGATAATTAAACTGCAATTGCCAATTAACGAATATTTGACAGTTGTCATATTGTGAGTTGGCCACAGCACTCTACTTATTTTGTAGTTTATTCTCTACCGTCATTTAAATTATGACCATTTCTAAAATGTTGCATTTCTTTAAGCAGTCACATTTCACAAACAAATTAAGATATTGGGGTAAATAAAGAAACAAAATGTTTGAAACAAATCAGTCTCCTTGATTAAGTTGATTGTGTGCAGATCTACTAGCAGAATTAACCTACAGGGTGTGTCAAAAGTAGAGAAAAAAATTGTTTTCTCTTCTCCCCTGTATATGCGGCGAGTACTAAATTACTTTTAGATGTCCGAATAATAACCTTAAAACTACAGTATTTTATCTAAAAGTCTCCCCATTTGAAAGTTGTAGCATTTTTAAATAAATCATTGTTTTGAATGGATCGAATTTTAAGTCGGTAAGTGTATAATATAATGTAGATTTTAACAAATTACATTGTTTTATTTTATCATTTACGAATGATTTTGTTATTAATAGTTATTTACGTAACTAATTATGAAAAGAGCGATATTGTTCAACAAGCGTGATATATGCCAAAACGAGCGCTAGCGAGTTTTGCAAATTACGCGAGGGAAAGCAACAGTAAGTACATTACTCATGCGAAAGTGATGTCATTTTCCGCCGCGCACTTGTGATGTAATATACTATTTCTGTCTGGTCCAGCAGGATTACTTGTAAATAAATAGATACAATGATAAAATAACAAACAACTCTTGTGTTTTGTTCACTCTTTATCAACTTTAGATACATTTTTTGGAATCAGCTCAGCAAGAGAAATCCGTTAATTGAAAAAAGCGGCTGCTTCATTTAAATAGTTATTTATGTATTAAGAGCGGAAAGTGATACATCATTGCTTGAGAGCTTGAGAGTAATGGTAATTACTCGAAAGCAATAATGTCACGCTTTTGCTCGTAATACATACAACATTTTTTTCTGCAATCACTTAATTGTAACTATTAAAAACAAATATAAAGTAGAATTCATAAAAACTTTTAAAATCTGTCAGTTCAAATGTGTCAATTCAAATATTTTTCAAACTTTTATATCTGTCACTGTCAATACAATTGTGTTTGTAGTATCGGTTGTTATGGGCAACGAGCGTTTTGCCATTATTTACGCTCGGCGAGCGTAAATTAACTCTCCTCAAGAAACGTCAACTTTTCGTTGTCAATGGCAAGCGAAAAATAGTTATTTTCCTAACAAGTGCGGAAAGTGATACTTTCCCGCACGCGACTGCAGTTGACCCGAACGACGCGGAGCGGAGTTCGGGCAAGCGGTCAAGGGCGGGAAAGAGACTTTACGCATGAGTTAGGAACATTATTTTTTCTACGACCGAATATACAAAAAAGTATACCAACCCATTATTCAAAAGTTATTTTATTACAACATACATATACAAAACTTTAACCAAAAACTATTAATTATTATAAATATTAATATTAAAAACAAAATTTGTTGCATTCTGTAAATTACTTGAAATTGCCGGTCCAGTAGAGTTATTTGGTGTTAACTGGTAAGTAGATGACGTCGATGAGGATGGCATCGGTTGCAGGTCACATAAAGATGACGATGAAGGTGACGGTAACAGTTTTCAGTCATTTGTAGATGAAATAATTTTATTTGATATATTTTTCTTATATCAAACCCGGGTGGTTTGATAGTTGTTTTGTAACACTACTTTAAAGAATGTATTTATTTATTTATTCACGGGTAACACCCAGTATTTTAAAAAACAAGGACAAAATAGGTTAAAATAAAATTGAAGCTTAATATAAATAACAACAATTATGTACAGGGTTATATCAAAATATCTTCATTATTTTATATTTTCAAAAAATTAAAAATGCAACAAAAAGCTAGAAAAGATGTAGATTTTATTTTATGGACTATTTCGTAAATATTTATTTACCTGTTGTAACAATAGTTATAACTTCCGAAGTAAAAAAACTATCTAATAAGGTCAGCATTTGCTTAATTTTACTTTCCCGCACTAGTGCGGGAAAGTGACACTTTCAAAACTAAAATGCGTGCGGGAAAGTGGGTTAAAACGCACGGTAGTAGAAAAACCTACTTTTCAATGTAATTGTAGAAAAAAACTATTATTGGCTGTAGTATTAGTTAATTTTCCCACATTCTTAATGGTTAAAATAAATCTTTAAGGCGGCTACACACACGCCTGCCGCAGGGGCGATCTAGGGTGGTTGGGGCAATCTAGGAGGCGTCTCTACACACGTACCTGCCGTTTAGTGCGACAGTTGACGTGCTGAGAGCAGATTACACTTGAGTTGTGAAGATGGTGCCAACACTTCCGAAAAATCAAAAGATCGGCATTGCCTGGGCTGCGTCCATAGAGCTACCGCAGAAAAAAAGGAAAAGGAAGTACTGGGTTAAGAATTGGTTGAAGAAACGGCAATAATTGTGTCACATGAACGTTATGCGAGAATTGGAAGTTGATGTCCCATGTCCCTGTTGAAATAATGCTTGTTTTTTTATCCCATATGTTGGGCCGGTCTTTAAAGACTTCTATAACCCACGTCCAAACAACACGCTTTTGGTTGTTGTTTTCTATAATAACTATATTCGATCTACCTCAGCGAGCTGCACAATAAAAACAAACATCCAACGGCTTTCTCTACAGAACTGAGTTGAAATCGGCCCGATCACCCGATCACGCTACACACGCGAGTTTTGGCAGGGCGGCTGGACCCGATCTAGGAAGCAGGAAGGTCCGGCGCACCCTGCCACCCTGCAAAGGAGGCGATCTAGGAAATCGCCCCTGCTTACCTACACACGTTACAATCAAGGAGGCGATTTAGGGTCACTCCCACTCTTACACCCTAGATCGCCCCTGCGGCAGGCGTGTGTGTAGCCGCTTTTAGCCGATTAATATGTCCAAAAATGGTAAGACTTGTAAATTTACAATGACTGCAAGTGACGATGAGAAGGTTTGTTATTGATATTACATTATAATAAAATGCCACATGACGACGAATTTTAATCGTCACTTCTTCATGCGATATCAAATTTTTTTCTTAAACGGTGCTACCTATATTCTTAAACCTTCCTATACGTAATCGTCACGTAGCAATTTCGACTTCGAAAGAGATTTTCCCTTCACAAAAAAGTACTTGAGTTCCATTGTTTGGAAGATTAATTTAAGGGAGAGAGGCTCTTGTGGAACCTTTGACATCTGAGCGATACAATTCACCTTTTATTATCTGGAGAATCCCACTCTTCTTCATGATTGTTTGAAAGCTACCCTCGCGGTCGTTTATAAAATTAACCCTTCTATTGTCAACTACCTACAAAGATTTACTTTTCAGACTTTCGCATCCAATATAAGATAAAATTGTGATCTTCTCTCCACTACTAGATGTGAAGTTGACAATTATTGCTTCTTCTTGCTTACTGAGAAGTTGAATTTCTCTAATAGTGGTTAATAATTTTTTTCTATTGTTAATCTAGGTCAATAATGCACAAATTCAAATATTTTGAGAATCCAGGGATAGCAGTTTAACAAAAACTTGTGCAACATAATTTTATATACCCAGGAGATTGTTTTTAACATATTTGCTGCTTGAAATTACCTATCAAGATAAAATTATTTGAATAAAAATGCCATTAGCTTAAAATTCGCGCTCAACCAAAAATGACTGATGACATAAGGAGTGCGTTCATAATCTATGGATTAGGTGAGGAGCAAAAACAAACAGTGTATTATACGTTTCAGTCAGACGACGGGGTAAACGCCTAGGAAGAAATAAGCTTGAACAACCTGACACTGTGAAAATTTAATTTTGACATTGAAATGTGCTGTTTATTTTACATAGATCGGGGAATGTTTTCAACTTTAACATCATTACCACTGGAATTAGAGAATTACCGGTGCCTTAATTTCTATAAACATTTGTACATTTTATACGAATTGCGCATATCAGGGTAATAGTTCGCAAACACAATAATTTGAAAATAAGTTTTACTAGTGGAAATATCAATATGCATTAGACTATTTGATTTCTGTTTTATTAGTGGAAAATCGAATTTACTTTTGTTACGGTTTTAAGGCATGAGCAAATATCACTATTTTTTCCTGACTGCAGTTTCTCATCATTAAGGGATTTGTCCTTCTTCTATATAGCATCTTAGCTGGAATAAAAAATTGATTAGTAGAGTAAGAAACCAAACTCTAATTAATAGTATTAAAAACTCGACTTTTATTTTGGTTTTATTTTTGGTTATATTTACAGTCTGTGAGTTATGGTTGACAGCTTGTCAATAATTGATTGCCATGGAACTATGAACTTGACCTTGCAGGTTCATCAACCTCTCCTCTGAGGTGAAGGTTAAAATATCAATTATTAAGCGTTTTCGATTATTCACTTTTGTAGTGACTGAATTCCGTTAGTTTATTACCGGGCGTGACGCCTAGTATTACCTTCCCCTTGCCCCTCAAGCACATACCGAAAAGTATGAGCTTCAAGCCACGGACATTAAATATTTGACGTTTGTCCGGTTTGACGTTTATTCAAAGGTTAAGATTGTGCCGATTACGAAATTTTATTATCAAAAACATTATAATTGAAAACTGTTCTTCTAACAGCACAGGAAATTCATTGGCATTGGCACATGTCAGGTGGTTTTGAGGATCCTAAAAAATCGTGTTCGTCTTGCTCAAAAGTCGTGACGACTGAGCCGTCACGCGCAAGTGCTTGATGCCCAAATAAACGAAAGCAACAATTATGTTGCTAAAAATTGGCTGATAATTAATAGAAATATTAAGTGTCTTACCTGATCTTCACAGGAAATGCCTGTCTGTCAATTGTCTCGATCTTTGTCATTGTTTTCTTGCCTAATTAGCTTAACACTGGAAGCATGTGCTTTTATTAATCTCAAGTTGAGGATGTATGCTAATAGGATTGTGAGATCCATGATTTCTACATTGACCAGTAGTTGGTAATTTCTTGTAAAAGGATTCGATTGTGGATCTTGCCAATAGTGACTACTACGAGGACGAACCATCATCAACAGGTAGGTGCTCAAATAACATATCGAAACCATGTACATACTATTATGCATAGCGGTTTATGGTTGTAAACATAGTTCACTACTAGATACTTCTATTTTAGGCCTCTAATCTAATCTACCAACTCTACTCTTCTCTTTTTGTGTTTCATGGGAAAACTGAGCATGTGCTTTGATTTTGCTTGATATTTGCATGCTACTCAGAGATTTGATTAGCGATATTTATGAAGTACTATTCACTTTAATTTACTGTTTGGACCCATTTACTCGCCAGGAAGGTTCTTCGACTATCCTGTATTGGGACAATCCACCTCTGAGCTGTTTTCTGGCTTTGGAACCGTATTTGTTTCTCACAGTAACACCATAAACAAGGTAGGATCCATCTTTTTGTTATATATACAAGAGGTAAACAGACTCTCTGCATGACGGAGTTAAGTTAACACACCCGAATTGAACCACAGTGTGTCTATACATGGTGTTTGGAACATTTATTATACAATTGATACCATTTACCTACAATAAATAGCTTGTAAACCAAAAGTATATACTCTTGGGCGATAACGTACCATAATAATAATCATTTTAATAGGAGTAGGTAGTATTAATTTCATATGGTTTTAAATGAAACTAACTGTTTTTAAAAATTCAAAAAGTCAATAATGTACTGGACTTTTCAATTTAC
>CAJUYH010005238.1:0-24006 GCA_910591685.1 Galerucella tenella
ATACCTTTAGTTAGGAGGTAAAATATTGACTTATTATTAGGTGGTCGTGGACAAAAAACGTTTATTTCTACACACTACCTCTAACCTCTGCTACACAGATGACATGACACGACACACCTCCTGTATCCCGCCTGTGTCTCACGTCAACTGTCAGGCAGCTGTTCAAGAACATTACAAATGTAAATAATAACAACACAAATGGTGTCTGATAAGCAAGTAACTGATCTGTGGTCGGGACTTGACGCATGCGATGTTTCGAATTCATAGAAGAAATTGATTTCTTAGTTGAATGTCATCTTCTTCAGTTTTAAATTAAATCTTAATTGCTTAGTTTCTCGCATGAACATCTACATTATACATGGTTTTATGTTCTTAGTTTTAGATTCAACAAACAACAAACAAAATTATCAAGAAGGGGTTTGCAATTTGCATGAAATGATATTTTAGTTGAATTAACTTTCGCACTTTCTACTTGTGGAATTGTGCCCACCTTAATATTTGTTATCACCTATAATTCGAAACAGTTGTATAACAAAAATGTATTTCATATTCCTATGCACTCAGTAGAGTAAATTAAATTTTTATATCTTCTTAACTAGTTTATCCAAATATTTTTCACCAAACTCCCAAAACATATGGGGATATGGATATAAGACACGTTATTGAATCACCGGGCCATTACATATATATATACATCTTATTGAATCTTGAGTTTTGTCACTCCACAAACTGTATTATTGATTAATAAATTAAGTATGCTTTCTGCTTTAAAAAATACTCGTAACCTTTTTGTTGTTCCACTGTAATGTATACTATGTTAATGATAATATCTAAGCGCTGGGCTAACACTGCTGAAACAAAATATCTCTAAACCTACTATACCGACATAATTTTTCTACGGTTGAAATTTAGTAAACAGCGTTTATGGATTTAATCTGTGCATCCTTAATTTTGTAGATAATTGAAGTGGAAACATTATCAGTAATTTCCAACTGAAAATGCAATGCAATTTAAAAAATATATATTTACGATTTATAATCCTCTTGGAATGGCTTAAGAACGCTGCTGTACAAATTACATTCACTATTAATTGAAATTATTATACATTGTCTAATGTATCCACTGATGTTGTAACATACGTTATGGCAAGTTATTTAAATGAGATATGTCTGTTTAAATCCAGTTACGCAACGTACGTGTATCGTATAAAAATGCTGATGGTAATTTGACGGTTTGATTAAATGAATATAAGTCAAAACGGAATAGAAAAAAAAATGTTATTACATTGATGTGTTGTAATTGTTTTTTAATTATATCATATTGTAGTGGGCGGATATAAACCGCTTTTATTATTAGTATACCAACTTGATTTGTCCGTTAAAACTGTAACTAAAAGTTCATTAATTATTCGGTTGAAACAGTATACAGAGGATCAATACTTTTATCACTATTAACCGTTAAACTCTTCAAAAAACTTGATAAAATGAGTACACGTGAATATTTTATACCAGTGGTAAGAGTCATGAGGTCTAGTAAACTATTAGGCTATCACAAAATAACTTATCAGCATTATCCATTAAAATGAATCTTATTAATTCGTTTTTTTTATTAAAATCATACAAAAAAAATTACGTATCTTTGCTATATCGTTGGCTTGTTGTCTCGAGATTTCTTATGTCGAATTGTACTCGTGCTTATATTTTGATATTTGTTTGTTTGATATCGAAACGGGTATTCGTTGTTCGAATTCCGAATTCTATGTATGTGAGTGTATATTTTTGAATGTATATGTGTCTATTTGGATGAGAATGTGTAGTGCAATTTATATTTAGATAGGTCGATTAGTGATGTACGTTTTTAATATTAATTTGTTATAGTACATCACTCACTTTAATTTAATTGCTTCTCGAAACAAGTGTTTTACACTTATTATTCATTTATTCACAGCTGATCTTATATTTTTTTACTTTGCATTTGTACTATGCCGATGTGAATAAATATTATTATTATTATTAAATATTATGAAATATATAAAAATCCAAACTTGAAATTACATAAAGATTATACAAACTTACTTAGTTGAAGTGTAATGTAGTTCCAAGAGTTTATCTGATTTGGAAGATGTATACCTCAAATCCTTCTAACTTTTCTCGACGCCTCATTGAAAACTTTCAGTCTAAGTCTAACTCTCACCATAAGACAACTGTCAATATTCTTTTGAATTCTATCACGCTAACGCCAAACTATCTCTAATTTTATGCTCATACCTATTATTTGCTGTGGTAAGTCCAAAAAATAGTATTCTATAAATAACTAGATTCATTTGAAATAACCGTAGATACGATTTTTATTACATATCATATTGTTTCTCTACACCTACCAGTTAGATGATATACAATTTTTTAACACGTGGCCATCTATGTTTCTTGAGTTCTTGTGTTATATTTTCATGAGACTTTGTAAAGCTCCAAAATAATATTTTTATAATGAATTACTTTCGAAGGCTTCGTGCACGATAAGTTTCGCATGTGGTGACTCGAGTGGGTTGCACCATACGAATATTAACCTTCGTATACGATTATAACCTTATTTCTGTTTAGTTGTGTGAAATGATACTTCATCCATTCGAAAGGAATTGATACTTTCGTGCAAATTATGTGCACTAATCACGATTTGTGTGCAATTATAAAGTGTGCTGCTTTAAATTCAACCTGGCACATTTTTTACTAATGATCATGGATTTCAATGAAACATTTCTGTTATTTTGTGGAAATCGTTTTCAATTTATGTGCACCAAAAGCGGCTTGTGCACAAAATAACGGCAGTAGGGTCCTTGAAATTGGAATTAAAAGATTTGAACTAACATAATCATTGAAAAAAAAGTTGTGCTGGCTTGTGTTCAAGGTAAAAAATTGAAAGTGCACCGAAATCTTGATTAGTGCACAAAATTATCGATATCATTCGAATTGATTGTGCTCACTTTAGTTATCTGATTTTCTCCATTTCATCTTGGGTGCTGAAAAATTGTTATTTCAGTTTTACTATTATCAGCATTGACATGTCTTCTACTTTGGAAGTCTTGAATTCAGTTTATTTTCTCCAAATACCGAGCCAAATACAAGTTTGTTCATAACCAATCGTTCAAGTGTCTATTTTAATGACATTCTTCCGTTTGTTAAGTTGATATGCTTTAATTGTTATTAGTTCATTATTAGATCCTACTAAAACTTATTTCAGACCAATCTTGTCAGTTTTTCCCGAAAATCTCTTTGGAGACTTAGCACCTGTTTGACTTGATAACATGGTATACAAAAACAGAAAAAGTAAGATGATTAAGTAGAGAATTTTAGAAATTGACGTTTTCAAACATTTCTCCTCCTTGTTTTATGATTTGGTAAAGCCCTGTTTATTATAAATATATGTTCAATCGATAGTAGTTTCACCAAGGAGGTACCTGTAATCACATTCTTTTGCAAAGCTTTGAAGCTCACCCTCTTTAAAGTGGAACAAAGTTACTCTCGAATATTTCCACTCAAAGAAACAAACCATCGAGTGGAAGTAAGATGCTGAGGAGTAGGGGGATTTGACATTTAAGCGCTTGAGTCATCCGCCCGTCGTTCATCCCCGTCGGCAAGCAAAGAAATGTACGCTCTTAGAATTGCATTGTAATATGAGTAAAACCATAGGCGTACTAAGTAAATCATTTGCCTTGTTTGGGATATTTGTACATTATTTATTCTTTTGATTTACGGTTAAAACAAAGCTTGAATAAATCAGTATTTGAGTTTATGTTGCTCATTTAAGAAGAGATACAGACTTCAGGATCAATAATATTGAGGTTATGGTGACTAATAGACGTCAAGAATTGAGTATCCATGCTGAATGTTTATCTTCAAATAAAAATTAGCATAATATTTAGATGTTATTTGATAATTTTCTAAATTTTCTAAAAGATCCAATACTCCATTTATCACAGCTAATTCCCAATTATTCTCATACCAAAGATATATTGGTAGATTATTTTTTCCCTCTCGAACCCGTCTGAAAAATTATCCATGGGATGAACAGATAAATCTAGGGAGCTCTCCACTATTAAACTGTCTTCTTAAGTAACAATTGTAAAGATCAGCAGATATAGTTTTCTTTGGTTTCCTTTATCATTGCACAGTTATAATGATCTTAAATGTTTATAGTTTTAAGTTTTCAAGAGGTTTGTTCCCGTAGCAAGTTCCTAACTGTTATGGACATATTGAGTCTGCGCAGTATCAGAGTTCAGGCTCTGCTGGAACGCTTTTTTGATACTGCGCAGACTCAATATGTCCGCATAACAGTTAGGAACTTGCTACGGGAACAAACCTGTTGTGTTCTTTCACTGATGCATGATCAGTCGTGAAATCTATTATAATTCTCAGATTCCTGCACAGTGTGAGCAGTTCCACTTTACGTTTCGGGAATGGTTTTTTCACGTAGGTTTTCCCATGCATTTCTTGTCTCATCTTAGCGTGTTTAGACAGTAATTTTCATGCTGCTACTTGGTCTTCAAGAATATGTCTTGGTTCAGGCGTTTTGTCCCTTTTTGCAGGCTAGTCGCTTTTTCCTTTTCTTCGATGCATTAGTCCAGTCGTCATTTTATGGCAGATGATTTTGGAAAACGTCTTTCTGAATTTGATAAGTAAAATGGAGAAGTTTCCCCTTGATATCATTAGGAATGGTTGGTTTGGTCATATTTGTTTTCGTTTGCCATCAATTCTATTGACAATCTATATTTTACGACATGTTTCCACAGAACTACTATGGAATTTAAAATATAAGAGATTTTTCCCATTGCTGTTACCATTAATTCCAATGTAGTGATCATAAAATGTTTTACATGCTCCCAAATATGTTCAATTAGGTTAAATTGACAGTGATACGGCGAAAATAGTAATAAATATGAAAGTAACTGTTTATAACTTTATCGCATCGTACTGGGTGGGCCGACGAAAGCGAAACAAAGCCATTATCAGGAACTGCGTCAATATTTCAGACAAACACTTGGCGTTTATCGACGCCAAGCGAGAGCACGATTCACCTCAAAATATTTTAATAGCGTTGGGGGCTCGGATAAGTTGTCGTTTGAAACCCTTTGCAATCGTCATTGATTTCCAAATTGGACTTAAACTTTTTAGGAAGTAAAATTTAAACTATGTTTTCATTATCTGTTTCTCCCTCCCTTTTTTGAGTTAAAATTAACTGAAGAAAGCACAGATAATTGCGTTCACCAGAAGAAAGAAAGGGGAAGGACTTGGCCCTCTGACGCTTCAAGGTGAACCAATACGATTGTCGGATGAAGTAAAATATCTTGGGGTTATTCTAGACCCAGGCATACTTGGAACCGACACTTCCAGCACTTGATCAAGAAAGCAGAGGTGACCTTCATGGTTACCAGACGCACTTACGGCACTAAATGGGGACTTAGACCCAGCATGGTACACTGGCTGTACTGGCTGTACAAAATGGTTGTCATTCTCAGGATCACATACGCATCTCTGGTATGGTGGCCAAAGATCAGTTGCTAAAACTAAGCAAGGTCCAAAGACTTGCATGTATTGGCATTACAGGGGCAATGAGGACTACTCCTACAGCGGCGCTGGAGACAATGCTGGACCTTCCTCCGCTACATTGTGTCATAATGTGCGAAGCAAGGGCAGCACTAACCCGACTGGAAAAAGCATCAGACCATGACGTGACACATGGGCGAGGACACACAGAGATAAGGCATGTGGATGATGACATTTTCAAAATGCCAACAGACCACATGACCACCAAATATATCTTTCGCGAGAACTTCGAGATTGTCATCAAAGATCGAAAGGAGCTCGAGGAAGAGAACGCACCACCACTTAGTAGAGCGAATGAACTGATCTGGTATACAGACGGATCAAAAAATGAACTCGGCACCGGAGCGGGCATATACAGCAAGACGAGCAAATATGAAGGAATCGTCTCGCTAGGAAAATACGCTTCTGTATTTCAAGCAGAGGTCTATGCAATACTTGCATGTGCAAGGGCTAATAATATGAGAGCCTACAACAACAGGCAGATCAGGATCTACAGTGACAGTCAAGCCGCCCTTGAAGCACTTCAGAGCTATAGGGTGACATCTCGGCTAGTATGGGAATGCGGCGAAGAACTTAGAAGACTGGCGACTCGGAACAGTGTAACACTGGAGTGGGTCCCAGGTCATAAAGGAATCTCAGGCAATGAAAAAGCTGACGAACTCACAAGAGTAGGATCGTCAACTCTGATGAACGGACCCGAACCTGCTGTGGGCATCCCCAGATGCTTAACGAGGTCATGGTTAAAAGGGTGGTTGAAAGAACAACACAATAAACACTGGAAAAATACGACCAGGCAAATACATGGCAAGAAATTAATAAAAGAACCATCAGAAAAAGTAGCGAAAGAACTGCTCTCAATGAGCAAGAACAAACTACGCACCATAATGGGGCTACTTACGGTACACTTTCCCACAAAGGAGCACCTAAACAAAATAGGGCTGTATAACGGAGACCTTACATGCAGAAGATGCAAAAAGGATACCGAAACAGCTCTGCATATACTATGCAACTATGAGTCGCTGGACCACAGAAGGCAGAAACTGTATGACAGAACCCAAATGACTCCAGAAGACTTCTACAACCAACCAGCAAAGAACCTGTATGAGCTAATACAGGGAACGGATTGGCTGAATAGGTTGTAGTCAGAACACTAGGAGTATCCACAATAAGCCCAGGAGGCTGAGGTGGTACCGGCGAAGGGACGGCTCCTTGGAAAAAAAACCGAAGAAAGTAAATGTATTATTCAACAGTTTCTGAGGTATGTGCTTTAATAGCAGACTCTCCAGAACATTGAATAGTAGTTGTATGATTAGCGATTTTTATTTCTCTGTCTTAATTCAATTGTTTTGCGATTGTTTTAAAACCACCCTTAGTGTTGTTAGTTAGTTGTTCTACTTTTTCCACTTTACTGAGCGGTTTTATTGTGTTTTTTCTAAAACTGAACTTCGATTTGAGCCATGATGAAGAAAAATGTTATTCTTCAAAACACTGTTTCATTCAATCAACTCAATTACCTAGCTGCCTATTCAAAAACTTAGTTGTACGATGGTGTTTGCGTCAGAAAACTTGAAAATTTCATAGACTTATTACGGATATTATGATACAATTAGGTACCATTGAAATTTCAAGTTGATTGACCGCCTCTAACTCGACCCGTGCCATCTTTCAGGTGCAGATTACAGTTACGTCACAATGAGCACATTGTTCTCACCCTAGAACAATCCGATAGCATAAAATACGGCTGACATTATAGATATTTAAATAACAATCATCAAAGTTTACGTGTATTTTGAATGGGAAATATTTTTACGCTCTTGGGGGAGTTAATATTAACGGATCAATTTTTGAGGGAATTTTTTTAAAGCATTCCTAACAAGTTTTTTAGTGAAGAGCAACAAAAAACAACTACTATCCGGACTATATCCCCGACAGACGCCTAAGTGCGTTACAACGACAATTTGAAGACGAAAATTGTGAAACTTTGTAGACATTAAATTCATATTAAACTACATTCGACACAACATATCTGTTTTCACGTAGTCGATCACCAGAGACGTTCATTAAGGAAAATTTTCCTGCTACAAATTTATTTTCCTTTTGTTCATACTTAGGTTGTTATCTTGTCATATTGGTTTTATTACACGTTGATTTCAAAAGTCTGCACCATTTTTTTTATCCAGAAAATGGATACACAATAAAAATCAAGTCGTCAGCTCATAATACACGTCTTGGCACTTAACTGATTACTATGAGAGTAACAATGATTGTTTTGGAAAATGTTTTTCTCGGCTTTGAATTCTATTGACCTTACGTATCTTATTTCAAAAATAAGTAAATGTGCAAATACTCTTACCATTAATATGTTATATTGTACCTAGAATAACTTCATTTTGTCTTTAGTTACTAATGATTTTTTTTATACGACTTGTTCCACTCGTAATTCGCAGTGCGTACGTTCCCTACTGAATTTCCTAAAAATTTCCAGAGCCCTGCTGTTCTTTTTTAAATGAGAAACTCAATTAACAATGAAGATCTCACTCTGAACTTCGAGCTCCCAATAAACAAAGGCTCGGCAATGCGAAAAATCCCCAAAACTAACAGGTACAGCTTGGTTGATTTGCATTTTATTTGCCTTATTGTCAACGCGTCACAATCAAAGCTTAAGCTCTCCTACTTTACATACTTTACCCTTTTCAAAGAATTACCCATTTCACCCTTTTCAAACAAATGAAAATGGGATCAGTTAGAACATTTAGAATTATTCCTCTCTTAACTTTAGTAATTTTTCAATATGTCAATCTAAATTTTAAGTTATATGAGGGTTATATAAGAATCATAATCGAATTGTTTTTCCTTGTGAATGTGAATGCTTATTTCATATTATATCACCCTTTTTGCTAATAAATTGGAGGTAATATTTGTTTCTCTCTAGTTATCACTTTTTCCTTCCTGCTTGTTTTCACAATCTTCTTCTCTGACTTCTACATTGTCAGTGACGTCTTCGTCTTCATCGTCAAGAGGCTCCTCATCTGTTCCAAGTTCGTAATATAAGGTTTAAAAGTCGTCGTTGTTCCTGTTCATAACTCAAATTGGAACTAAAATTCACTACAATTACCAACAGGGTCAATAAATAATACAAAATAACCACTCAACATATAATAGTTTTTTAAAAATGAACTCAAAATTCGCAGACTAGAATGGTCACGCCTTTATTTATAACTGCTACTGATCAAAGCGAAACGAACAACTGAACACACGCTCAACAAAGATGCGAAATACTAGGAAGGTACAAGGAATTGGATATTTCACAGAGTTGTCAAAAATTTTCATATTGATAGAAATCTGTCACACAATGGGTCTGACAGACCCGTTGGGACCTCTGAAAAGTTAAGAAGGACTAAAAGCGACCCTTATTGCAGTTAAAAGGCAACGGTATATTTTGAACATTAATATACTTATCATTGTTCTGTCTATCGACTATCACAATTATTATTACATCATCAATTTATTGAAATATCCCTGAAATTGATTCAAATTTCGTAATCATCTAACCAACTCTATGTTAAATCTCTTTACCAGATTTAAGCAATGATCCGAAGATTTAGATTCTACGAACAGTATAATCGGCAGATATGTGCTCTGTTTAATTGATCCTGTCAATCATTGCAGATTAACGGGTGAGGACTCATCCCTCAGGATACGCTTATAATGAGTTTGTTCTTGCTTCTTTGCGCTGTGTTGTGCCACCAGGAGGAACAAAATAGGCAAGCGTGGATTATTTTCACTACAAAGGAAGTTTTAAGTGGTATATTACTTCAATTATAATATTTGTCAGTTCGTTGTCCCAAAATCAGATTATAAACTTGAATTTATGTTTCTAAATTATAAAATCAATCATTTGGCTAATTTAATAATATTTTGTCTGCGAATATTTCATGATGGTTACATTTTACATGTGCTTCTTCAAGTGTAATGACGTATATTATTCACTAGAGAATAATAGGTGTGGATAATGAACATTTCGCATGACACGGAGAAATAGGACCTATATTGAAGGCTATTTATATACAAATATCACGAAGGAAGGGAGGATAGTACCTCGAGATAAGGCTAGCGTTGTGACGTGACTGCCTGTTTCGTACATCATTATAAAAATACGTCTGATACAACACCTGATAAATATTTGTTTCGGTTTCAAAAGATTCTAAGAAGCCACGAACATGTTTTACGGCAGCAATCGCGACGTAAGAGTCTAGTATGTGTTGCTGTGATGTATCACAATATATTCAGAAGATAACTGGATACTGAGTGCCATGAAATCGTGAAGGATTTCAATGTCTATATTAGATGTGACCCAAGTTCCATTTCTTACATTTCAAACAACAGACAAATATAAACTAAATGGTGTTTCGCGTAGTATGAGTAGGCAATGCTATGTAGCAGGCAGCTGACGTCAGATTATCTTTTGTGTTGCGCTTTGAATATTTGAACTTTTAATGAAAACTAGAATTTTTTCTAAAATTCCGGTTCTAATAGTTTTAAAAGACAAATCGCTAACGGATTCCCGTGGAAATTACTGTAAATATCATCCTAACAATCATTTTGACAGCATCTGATGACCTAACCTAAACGATTCGGTCTCTATGGTGACTTTAGACATATTTAATTGAATTTTGCTTATTGAATTCCTCGAAAATAGGAAAAACAATTTTACACTATGATGCCCTTATGCCAATCCGACAGAATCTAGTAATACCCGAAGGTCATCACGGCAGAAAGTACAGTAAAAAATCTACGATAACGCGTGCAGCGGTGTTGCCAAATTGTTATTGTATTAAGTAGAGTAGTTTGAGTCTCTCATGTGCTCTACGTCACAAATGTACAAACAACAAAATCACAATATTATTTGTTTCATTCGTTTCATTTGTTTTTTTATTGAATAAATCTGGTAATCTTTGAGGATTATTAGATTATTTTATTTTAGTGGTGTATAATAACTGGCCTAGTCTGGCGTGCCAGCAAGGGGGACAAAATGAAGCAAAAAGCGAACGTAGAGGGTGTACGAGAGTACGAGAGAGATAAATCAATACCTCTACAATCTTACCGCTATTTTCATCCGTGCCACACGGCTTCATACACACACCCCCCACACCCACAGGTTGAAATTTTCATGCAAAGGACCTTCTGAAAATTTAGATCCAATCACGCATTCAAATATAATCTGCCGAGGGACGGTTTATAGTACGGGGAATTACACCTACAATGAAAATTAATCAAGGAGGCAATTTTGAAAGCAAAATAAACCTCTAGGTAAATGTTTTAATAAAGTATTAAAACATTTTCGAACAGCAACTCTGCGGCATTTGAATCAGTAGACCCCCTATGTATGCACCTTGTATACATATATGACAGATATTCGTAAAATTATTTGCTTGACATCAGTTGTTTATGATAGAAACTTGGAATTCATAAAAAATTCATCGAGATAGCAACAGAAATCAATCACTTCTAGAGTACGGAAAGTGGTATACATAATCGTCCCAATTCGGTATACAAATTTAGGTTAACTAATCGAGACTTTCAACAATACTGAACTATTTCGTTTATTACCGTCTGATGTGGGATTTTTAAATGATTTATAATTTTGATTTTGATATTTATATGAATGAGAGAGTATTAAAATAATAAAGCATTCGTGTTCTTTTAGTACTTAGACTGTTAAAATATTTTTTGAAGTTATACCTCGATTATTTTCGCATAAAATAACATATGTATAGGTAAATATAATGAATATATCGGGTGTATACTTATATTTTAACCTAATCAACCTGCTAATAACTTCTAAACAGCTGAAGGTAAAAAAGTGCAGTTTTTTCTAAAAAATTTTAATTTCCCACAATGTGTCAAACTGGTTATATACGTATAAGGGTTTAAACTTTGACTTTGAAACAACGTTACGTTCATGAATAATAATTTTTATATAAAAACTCACCAGTATAAGTATAGCTCTTTCTCACAAATCCAAATCGGAATCAGAAGATGAACTGTCCCTATCTATCAATATTTAGGTACAATGAGTGACTCAATCATTTCATCAGTAATATTGTCCAACTTCCTCATTTTCTATTCCTCTTTAATCCTTATATGATTTACTGAGTTTTCCCAGTTTTCAGGCTTAACATTATTGACAGTCTACAAAAACAACTGTTTAACATCACTCATTTTAAAAGAATTATTTTTTCTTGAAACTTCTCACTTTATCTGTGCCCATATCAGTTCATTTGGGTTTAGTTCGTGATCTAACCACTGTCATCCCACGATTTTTTGCAATTTCATATTTTTTAAATTTCTCTTCATGAAGGGAACAAAAAATAATACAGTTTTTTTCTCACAGAATTGGGTTGAAATTTAATATTTCTTGAATTTATCCATTATTTGCTCGAACCATTCTTTGAAGACCTCAGCATTCATGTCCTCATGGTAGTCACCGGTAAGAGTAGATTCAAAAGTCAATAAACCACCTTTAACAAAAACGTTTGAACTATTATTAGTCTGCGCCCCTTTCCTGATGGTGGATTTAAACAAGTAGATAAATTATTTTAAAAAGCCTGTCTTCGACTTGTAACAGTTTCATCAGACTTTGGTGTATGTCCCTCGTTGATCCATGTTTCATCTTCTTTGGTTTCTCATTTCATTTATAGTCTTTAGGTAATTTCTTCAAACCTTTATTCGCAAACACGTACTTATTGAAATAGTTATTTATGTACCAAGGCAGTAAAGTTAATTCCTGAAGTCAAAGGAGTTCCAACAATAATTTGTTATAAATAAATCGCATGAAAACTATTATGGAGCCGTAATAGGGAGGAGCGTGACACTGACAGATGGTGATTTTCGAGTAATGTCAAAGTCAAAATACTTTACCTGCGGCATATGTCACTTTACCTGCCGCAAATGCGGCAGATAAAGTGAAAGAAGGTAAACTGTTTGTTTACTTCCGGAAATCAATCTGATAATTGATGGCTTTACTGACGGTTGGCGATAAATAATATTATGATACGGCTATGTAATCTTTAATACACATGACTTTTGGACTCTCCAAACCTTTTTGTACTGTTCTGTACGGTTATAAAAGACCAATAAAAGACCGAAAACTTGCATTAGCTCAGGTACATTTATGAAAATTTTAGGAAATATTTAGATTATTTTGTAATATATAGAATGACCGTACTAGGTTTTGCATTAGAAATTATTAGGTTTTATTACTCTCTCGTACATAAAAATAGACTATAAATATAAAAAAGATCCATCCTAAAAATGGCATTGCAAATTATTTAATAAATTTGAATGGGTTAATATTTATCACAAATCAAGAGCGAAATAATCAACTGAAGGTAGCTTTTAAATAAATTTGGTTTGATGGATACCTGACAAAGCGAAAATGGGATAATAATGAAACTATGTGTGTATAGAGGCGATTAATTATTACGATGAAATGTTTGAAATTCAGAGCAATATACCTATTTTTCCACGTGCTCGACCGTAAATTCAATAATGTAAGCTTCAACTGCAACCCTTTTGCTTAAAATTGACAATCAATACTGGTTGTTGGAGGCATGCTTGGATAAATTTCTCTGTGTAGGAGTATCGAGTAAATCAACCTACTTTAGCACTAGTACCGAAACATTTGATATTTGCTGTCCAGGTTACAATGGAATAATTAAATCGAGGAACATAGATTAGGTGTGTTCCCGTTGAGGAGAAATGTTTGGGGATAAGAGAATTTCCTATTATCCCAAACAAGACAAGTATTCTTAATTAAGTCTGAATCAAGGATTTGAAGCTGAAGTGATTACATGTGGAGAAACAAATTACACGCGCATGCTGAAAAATCGATCATTAACTATGTTACGAACTAAATTCTAAAATCTAGGCAGTTACTAGTCAAGTATAAAAAAAATATAATCCAATTTGAATGAAAATTATGCTATACATATGGTCTATCCCGTTATTACTCATAATTTCCAAAGAAGTGACAATGTACAGTTACAAAACCTGATTATAATCCATAATAAACAAACAGCTCTTTTCTGCTTCAAGAATTTATTATTCACTAAAGCTTAAATAGGATTATGCATTACACAGATTTATTTGCAGGCCCGTGAAATAGAATGTGGTCCTGTTCAATTTTATCGCCCATATGCCTTTATTTACATCGGACGAAAATGATTTCTGAACAGTGTGTTGTTGAACAGTTTGGATTGAAATTTTCTTGATGAAATATTTTGAAAAAACAACCAACATTGCTGCATACGATACAAGAGTAGAATTTAACAAAACCAATGAAACACTCTAAATTCACTTAACGATTCAAAAATAGTACTTCGATAAGCTATCCGCTATCCACCACGATTCCCAGATCCATAATCATGTGATGTTTTTAAAAGGTACTGCTAATTTTATGGGACAATTATGTTCATCAGAATAGGGTACAAGCATAAATTATGCTATTGGTGGGAATTGACGCTTCATCAGGTTTCCTAACACCTTGCATGCCTATTTTTTCAAAAAAATATAAACTCTACTTTTAAAACGACTTTGAAAATCATAAAATTTGAAATTCCGCCAAACGCGCTTTACGTCATAAAGATGGCTGCCCCATCCGTTGACGTCACTCGATTTGTTTACGTTCTTATTCGTGTATCACGCTGTGAGTTTTTGTGACCTAATTTGTTTCTGAAAACTTTAAAAATGGATAAAGCTGAAAAAAATTGGTATTCCAAGTATTGCATTGTTCCAGAGTGTAAATCAGCGTCTATTAAAACTCCAGACAAAATATTTTCTTTCAAAGGTCTTAAAATATCCTCGGAAATATCGAATATTTATGTCCACTTTCCACTTTACGTTGATTTTAAGAAATAAAAAAAAAGCACACACAAACAAGTAATGGTCTCTAACAAACATATAATAGTTATTTATGTACCAAGGCAGTACGTGAGTTTTTATCGGACGAGTCTGAAATTATGAGACGAGCGAAGCGAGGCGAATAACAGGCGAGTCCGATAAAGACACTTTACTGACGTGGTGCATACAAAATTTTATCGCCAACTGCTCAGAATTCAGAATATAAAAAACTGAGGTATATTTCATACCTTTTTATTATGACAAAGTAAACAGCACATATAGAACAAATCTACTTATTATTTGTTATATTTAAATTGAAGGTACACCCTGAAGCATTATAAAAGTTAATTCCTGAAGTCAAAGGAGTTCCAACAATAATTTGTTATAAATAAATCGCAAGAAAACTATTATCGACCCGTAATAGGAAGAAGCGTGACACTGACAGATGATGATTTTCGACTATTGTCAAAGTCAAAATACTTTACCAGACGCATATGTCAGTTTACCAGACGCATATGTCACTTTACCAGACGCATATGTAAACTGTTTGTTTACTTTCGGAAATAAATCTGATAATTGACGGTTTTACTGACGGTTGGCGATAAATGATATTTTTACGTCGATAAAACAATTAATAGTTAATTAAAATACAATATAAACACAAAACTACACAGAACCTAATGCAATACCGGCCATATTGACAAACGTAAACAAATTGTATGACATTACACGTATAATCGGTAGCGTTCGGAAATCCTCGGGTGGTGGTCGGAAAAGGCATTGAAATTTGAATTTTATTTTAAAATTTGGAAGTAATTTCCAATGGAAACTGGTTTATTCCCTATTATTAGTTATTTTTGATATCAACTTTACTAATTACAAATTAATATCTAAGCAAAATATGAAATATGCCTGTACTCTATTAAAAGTTCGCGTAGTTCCCCAAATATGGAATAAGGAAGACTTACAGGTCAGTTTTCCTAATACACACCAGAATTTTTAAACAATAGGTAATATTTGATGATAGAACCTTCGCAAGCGGTTTTCATATTTGAGAGTGTGATTGGTCTGTTAATGTATATATCCCGAGGCAAGAATTTACCGCTAACGCTACATCAACGCCAAGGCAGAGGGAGCCGTAGACGGAATGAGGAGACCCAACATTGAAGGGCTGAAGGCTTATTCCAGAAATAATATTAGACGCTTCGGATAACCTCCAAATAGATTGGTACTTGATTGAGCTGGATGTAAGTGAAATTTTTTTTATATACGGAGTGATATTCACTGTAATGTGAGCATCAGATGAAAAATTATCGGATTCTTATACTTTTTAGCAATATGATCACCACTGTTAAATTTATACACTTTGTTATATATAAAATGTGATTTCTGTACAAAACTGTCAAACGCGAGCTAACTTTTTTACCAAATAGCGTTCATAAAAAATAATAACTGATTTGGAAAGATTATGTTTAAGAAAGTAGTACACCATTTTCATAATACTTTCGAATACTGAAAACACCACTTTCAAATTTCCTGTGATTCTACCCTTCTGCTTATCTCCTACGCGGTTGAAAGTATAAAGTGCATTTGAACTTATTTTTCAACGACCTTTCCAAATCTGTTATTATTTTTTATAAACGCTATTTGCTAAAAAAGTTAGCTCGCGTTTAGCAGTTTTGTACAGGAATCCGTATTCCGCATCTTATAAATAACATAGTGTCTCCATCTCTTCGGAGTAAGTACAAAAAAATGAACACGAGGGAGATATACTTATACCGCATTGATACGGCTTTAAGTTTTCTTTTAACAGCTTTTCTAGCCATATGCTTCCACGAATCGATTTCAACTGTTAAATCTCTTCTTTTACCAAGTACAGTACACTATTGAGTTTTTATAAGCGTCAATAATCTGCTGGAGAAGAAAACTGGAATCCTTTGTGGTTCACGACACAATAAATAGACAAAACTATAGTCTATGTTCATGTTGGAGAGAGTAATAAATAAAACCTTATTTGTAATGCAAAACTTATAACGGTCATTTTGAATATTATTAATATTATATGTGAAGCCTGAAAACTGGGAAAAGACAGTAAGCCATACGATTAAAGAGAAAGAGAGAATGTGGAAGTCAGATAATATTACTGATGAAATGATCGAGCCACTTTATTGTTAATATTGGTTGCGACAGTTCATCTTCTGATTCTTATTTGAATTTGTAAGAAGATATTTTAATATCTACCGTAATATCACTAAAGCCTCTTTTCGAATTGTGTACCTAGGGGATATTGGAAATGTGAGGATGATTGTTGTTTGAAGTTTATACCTTGTGTAATCGTTTTGTGGATATTTAAAAAAAAGTGTTTGTAGTAAAGGATTATTGTTTAAGACTTTTTTAATTACCTATAATACTAATTTGATACAACCAACAGATGAGTTGGAAAAGTTTATAATCCATTAGAATACAGTTGTGCCAGCAACAGAAAAATATTTCATTCATTTGATTTATAAATTTTAAAACTTAGAACCCTATTTTTGGGAAGTATTCGAAAGGGCACCTACTGGGTATTATTTGGAATTGCCAAAATTATATTTAAGCCCAAGAGGATGCTCCAAGTTGTTTCTAACAAAACCTTTATAAATCAACTAAAATTAGCAGTCGAACAAGAGGAAAACTTGCCATTGAAATGGCAACGAAAATAAGTTGCGGATGGAGCTTGCAATCCTTCCTTCGAAGTAGCTGTTACTATTGGCGAAGCAACAACGAAACTGCCACTTCTGGGCGTTGAAAATAAATTTTCTTCCATTAACAAGTGAAAAAATTGAAGAAATTATCATCATCGGGGTGTAAGTAATTTCTTTCTGAAGAATGTACCGGACAATTCGAAAACAATATTCGGAAATTTTGTGTGCCATTGTACAAATCGAATCCTGAATATCACACAAACTTAATAAAAAATCGAAAATATCCGGACCAAATGTTGACTATAGAGTTGTAGAAGATGCGCATATTAGGAGACAAAAAAAGGAAACACTCTTGAATAAAGTTATAACAAAATGGAATCATTGAGTTAACCATTAAAGAACAAAATACTAGGGGAAAAATGTGCGGGTCAACTGTTTGGTCAAATTTATAAGTCTGTGTGCATTGGCCAAAAGATTATATAACGACCCTCTCATACGTAATTAAAATACTAAATACTGATTGTGAAGCAATATCGATTGAAACATTTCAAAAAATAATAAACTGTTGGTTAGGAAAAAAAGAAATTATTCGTGGCTTTCCTGGATCTAGAAAAAGCCTTTGATAGAATACCTAGAGAAAAAATGTGGAAAATATTAGCAGAAAGGGGATTGAATACAAAAATAATAAGAGAAATACAGAACATCTATGAGAAAAATGAGAACGCAGTCATAAGAAATAACAATATGTCAGAAAATTTCACTACAAATATGGGACTAAGACAGGTAGGGAGCCTAAGCCCTTTGTTATTTATTATCTACATGGATGAGATCATGAAGAAATGCACAAAACTAAGTAAAAAAGTATGTGTGGGACATTTACAATTGTGCAGGGTATACATCAGTGAAGGAGCATTTGCCGACGATATCATATTAATAGCAAAAAATGAAAGAAAGCTACAAGAAAACATAAATGTGTGGAATGCAGCAATGATGGACATGTGCATGAAAATAAACAAAAACAAGACAAAAGTTATGGTCATTGGAGACGACAAAGAGGAAATAAATGTAAGAATAGATACAGACAAAATAGAGCAAGTTGAACATTTTCAGTACCTTGGAACAATAGTAGACGAAAACGGAACTCAGGAAGCAGATATTAATAATAGAATAGTTAAAACTAACAAACTATACTATGCCATGAATACAAAAAAGAAATATCTAAAGAAACGAAATTAAAAGTATTCAAAACAATATATCGACCAATACTTACATATGGATGTGAAACATGGGTGTTGACAGGACAACAAAAAAGTAAAATACAGGCGACAGAGATGAAATATTTGAGAAGAGTAAGAGGTGTATCAAAAGAGGATAGAATGAAAAACATAGATATCAGAAAAGACCTGGGTATACAATTAACCTTAGAATTTGTAGAAGAAAGACAACTACAATGGTGGGGACATTTACAACGTATGGATGAACGAAGACCAGTAAAGAGAATATGGAAAGCAAAAATTGAAAAAAATAAAAAAAGGGGCAGACCAAGAAAAACTTGGAATAAGGTAATAGCTGGATAGAAGCGAAGGACTTAGCTCAAAATAGGAAATAGTGGAAAAAATTCGTGACGAAAGAATAGCTGCAACACACCCTACACCACTAAGTGGTAGAAGGGCTTTAAGATTATATATATATATATATAATAAACTGTTGACATGAAGACGATTTCTTCCTAGCTGTTAGCCCTGATAATACACGTAACTCAACGGCAGATTTGTTATTTTACGGTATGGACCTCAATAAATTGAACTGAAATAATTTCTTTCTGATCATAACATTTACAAAAACTAAAAAAAAACACTCAATTTAATAGTCACATGTGAGTTCTGACTTTATTTTTTTACATAAAACAACAGAAATTATTTATCTTTGAATTCTTTGAATAGAGTTACGGTTGAATTCTGAATACTTTTTTATTTTTAATTGTTTTAGAGTATCATTTAGGTGAATCGTTGTTTATATTCTGTATCTAGGTAATCATATTTTCTACTCTCCCATTTTATCTAAATCACCACCAGTCAATAAATTGAAAATATGTTCTTAGATCAATACTATGTATTATTTCTAATTTTGACATTTTATGACAATAATGTCTACCTACAATTATTTACTTTACTTTACCCTCCGTACTATTCAACGAATTAGCAACGCTTGCATACAACTCGCAAAATAGAAAAATATCATTATCACATTATTTCTGGAAAAGCAAAATAAATGTTTTCGCGTACTCGTATATCCCCTATGAAATAAGTTCATTTCAGTATTTGAGACTCATGAGCGGAGTGCTGCTATACATTTATCGATGTGGTCTACTGTCTAATGCATGATGCGTTCTATATTGTATAGTAATTCAAACAAGTTTAGTTGAAGGTAATTTCGACAATAAATTGAATATTACAGTGGCCTAATTGCTGCT
This sequence comes from Galerucella tenella, assembly GCA_910591685.1. Lineage (NCBI taxonomy): Eukaryota > Metazoa > Arthropoda > Insecta > Coleoptera > Chrysomelidae > Galerucella > Galerucella tenella. The sequence continues at coordinate 19,659 of CAJUYH010005238.1, forward strand.
CAAAAATTCGCCTTCAAACTTGGGTTTTACTCAGAGTGTATCGATGGATTCGCAATTTGTTTAACGCTTGGATTTTAATCAGAGTTTGTTCTCCTCCAATTTCCTTTCATAAGCATAAACTTTCCTTTCATAAACAGGTCTGGTCACCGATCATACCGATCATACCGATCATAGGTAGATGAATGGTAACAAATACGCGTATAGCGGTTAATTGGCCCCATTACATTTCTTCGTGTTTTTTTTTACCGTCGATGTTTCTTAGAGATGGGGGCGCGTTTTAACGGCACAGCGCTGTCCATGTATTTTAAGACCTATGTTCGCTTAACAGTGATCTGTATTTATATGTTGCTACTTGTCCGAATTTTAGATATTATGATTTATAAATTTGTTATTTTTTCTCTGATTAGATGATGATATTGACAGATATTTTTTTTTTCAGGTAAGACTCGTTCTAGTAATCTTTAAATATCACAAGATGGGTATGTATTTTTTAACGTCAAATTTTATTAATCAAAAAATTATCAATTTCGATAGTGTTAGAAAGGTTATTGATTGTTTATTATTATTTTTTATCATACCACGAAACCTGTTTGAATTTTATTTGCTTAAAGAATAATAACAAACTGCATGCCAGTTTTTGATATTAAAAATTTAAATCAGTGACGGTTTTCTTTGAATACTATGGTTATGTATGTATTACGAGCTAAATAAATTAATACTTTTTCACTTATTGACTACTAAAATCGTCCCTTTATAACTACCTACCTTTATATTCATCTATCGCATAATAGTCACGATATGGACCGACTTAAGATGGATGGATATTTATGTCGTGTTTTTTACTTCCTATCTGGTCATTGTTTTGGATTTTGCGCAATTCTGAGGTAATGTGCATAGCGGTAGCTCTTCATTCATCTTTATAAATCTTTAGGTTGTCCAGTCTCGGCTAGCATTTCCTTGTTGAAATATTAGTCAATAGCTGTCTTATTTTTATTTATTCTAAGAATATGGGCTGGATCTTTTCCGGATACATTCAAGTCTGGTATTTTTTTATATCACAGAAACCAATTATTTTTCTCATTTATTGGAGTAGGTACCTACTTTGCTAACTTGATACCTAACGTTGAGTATTGCATATACTTCCTGTTTTTTCTCTCACAGTTTCAACCAAAACCAAAAAGAGCAGATTAATTTGTAGAAATTATATATTTTTGTCTCGTAATAGTAAAATTTTTTCGAGCTCATGCACTATAAGGAAAAACTACACTTTCATCCGGCAACAGAGTCCTTTACAGAAATAATTGACATTTAAACTTTTATTCCTTTATCTTTTCGCTACAAACGTTGAAAAAGTGCAAATTATAAAATGGTATTTTGGAGGTCATTCGGCTGATGCAATTGTTAATTTGTGTATTGTCGCATTTGAAAATAAGTAGCCCAATTTCTGTGAAAAGAACTTACTCCCATAGTGGGGATAGTCAATCTGACACGCCCAACGCTGACTGCCCACAATTATTCTTCTCTCTCTTTCAAGTAGCTTTTCTCATATTTTCCTTGTCGTACTTGTGTAAATAGTATGTCGCGATAAGACTTTTCGCAACCTGTATATATTGTATATTGGCCTTGGGCGCTGGTTACCCTTTTAGTCACGAAGTTTTTGAAGCAAACTATAGAATCAAATGTAGGAGTGAAGGCATACACACTACTTACATTTTACATTTGCAGGTTAAATTAAAAATTTGCGCTTAGATCTCTTTAAGAATTTCCACAAGAAGGTTTTGATTGCGAGGTTTCTTCAGGCTAAATAAAATAGGTAGGGGACGTTCAGCGGCAGGGACACGTTTTATTTAAGGAGAGCTTGCATGACTATTGCGATGACATTCAAATAAACAATATTCTAGGTCATCCATCCAACTTCCATCGTATTCATATAGCTCTGTATCTGAACTCTTCATTCTTTAACGGCCGCAAGGCCAGTAAGATATCTGTATAGAAAATTCTGTTGATTTTCCTGATGAGATGTTTAGGAAGCGTAGCGTATATTTTGCAGTAAGGATTATTGCTGTCATTCCTGTTTTCTTGTCGAAATTAAGTCCCATTTAGGCAATATGTCCTTTTTGTCCCTGATTAACTTGACTGTCTTGATAATTTATCGGCAGTTTCGTTTTCTGGGATATTCGAATGACCCTTCCCACGCATAAATGTAATTATTTTTAAAAAGTTGAAAATTAAGTCCGGCAATTTCCCTCATTGCTCGTCGCTGGATCCGCCACTGTAACTAATACATTCATTTGTAATGAAAATAAAATTTCTTCATTATTTATTTGACAAAATTAACATGACCCAGTTTTTAATAGTTCCTGAATGATATGCTTGTGGATTGTTGATGCTATCAGTGAGTTATGCTTTTAGGAGTATTTTTAATTTGATGTAGGAGCAAATAGTTTCTTCATTTTGTGTACGAGTTATTTGAAAATAAGTAAATGTGAAGCAAAAAAGTTATTTTTTCAAATCTATTTTAAACACACTGTTCTATACAAACTCTGGCTGGGAAGAAATGAAATGTTTCTTACTCGAAGGTAAACTTCTATCTACTCAATATTCTTGTGAAGTATGTCTATTGAAAACGTTAGTTTTCTATTGAGAATACTGGAAATTCCATCCAGAGTTCTTGCTTAACCAGGCATCCTTTCATTTATGTGATTGGTGCTGTATTCTTCTAGTACATAATAGTAAGAATGTTACTTAATAATATCGACATACAGATTCGGAAAATAATTATGTTCCGTATAGCCATTCTGTGAGTGTAAGAGAAGAAGCTATATAATAAAAGAGAGACAATGTCTTGAGAAGTGGGCGTTTCGTGGAGAGGGAGTATGTTGTTCTCTCTTGGACATATATAATTTAATTTATAGTGCTCACTGTTGCTCCAATTTGAGATTATACATTATGGAAGATAAATATTTGCCGAATCTGTAGGTAGGTATATTTGTAATTATAATTAGTTTCTTTTTGAATGTATTAGGAGTTGTAAATGTACAATTTATGTATTGCTTGAGCATATAAAGTTCTATAAACAAAAAACTATACTTATACATTCAACCCTCTGAATTTAATCCAAAGTGTTAGTTTATTTCCAAAGCAAAACTTGAACTTCATTGCATCGACCTTGTCATCGATTCGGTCGATGTATAGATACAGCTTTAGGCAGCTATTTGATAGGGAGTCACATAGAGAGAAAGAAAAAGAAAGTTATATAATCAGCTAGCCCTGAGGTTAATGTAAACTTGTATAGAAGTTGTAGGTGTGGTGCTTCAAATCCTGGCAAAGTTTGTTTCTTTTCGCTAAATTTATCAAGTTAGAAATGAGTTGAATTTGTGTTCTTATCGAGATATACTTTATTTAAATACCAAATGTTTTATAGTGACAAAAATTATACGTAATTTTCATGGACTTCACAGTCCAGATTAAATTGAAACTGATCCAGTATGAACGACAATACAAAAATTCTTTAATTTTATTTCAGTATTCTGACCAAGAGTATCAAATTCGACGATTGATTTATTATATTCTACACACTGTCCATGCTATACCTCATACTAGCTTTGATCATAATGATTGCCGAAAGTGGTAAATACGGAATTTAGATCGAAAAGTTCCGGTTCAAGACCTTGTGTCGACCAACATATCAGTTTTGTTCCAAGTATAATTTCTATGGAATTTAAATTTGTGTATAGATCAAAAACGCTAAAAAATACTGATGGACCAAACCATGTGTAGAATCTGTGACAAAGGAAAGATTCTGTCTCGGAGATGATTGCATGCATAAAAAAAACAAGCTGGAGAATGTAATCTAGATTCAGATGACCACAACAGATATGAAACGGTCGCAGCGGAATGGGCCAATTATCCACCTTATCAAATCTAACTTACCAATCAGGGTTTACTTTTATGAGATACCCCCGGCCTTACACGGCACAAGGCTCCAGTACGACTGATGTTTAGTTTGAATCCATCGAGATGTACAACCACGTGCCGCAGTTTTCAATATCCCAAATACTGATTCAGGACCAGTGGATGCAGTTTCAGACCCTAGGTTTGCTAGGGTGTGTGCCTTCCCATTGCCTTCAATATTCCTATGTACACTTAAGAGTTACTCAATTATGGTTTGCCAGGGTTAATAGTTTTTGAAGGCACCCCCTATCGATATTCAATTGCAAACACGTGTCGAGTGTCGATAACGTATATTTCTGCCTGGAATACAGCTGCAAACTTTCCCAACGATAGGTGGATATTACACTTTGGTCTGCCACCGTAGACTCCAGCTCCTGTTCCTATGTCAGTCTAC
>CAJUYH010005239.1:0-24006 GCA_910591685.1 Galerucella tenella
CATACCATTGCATATCCACTATTCTTCTGTTTGACGTTCAATAATCGTTTCCAATTTGAATCCCAGCTTTTTAATCCAGTTTTCAATAGTTTTCTCACAACAATTTACATTATGGCTTGCATTTATAAATCTATTTCTCATTATTTCAACCGTAGGTAAGTCGTTACTTTTGTAACAGTCATATATGGTGGTTTTTGATAATTTGATCAGAGAAACATCCAAAGGTTTGTCCAATCCCTTATCACATCGTTTCTTGCGTTCATTCTTAGCTATTTTACGTATAGTTGAAAGGGGAGCTTCTGTTAAATCAGATACTGCTTGCATTAATTCCGTTTCTTCATCGAATCCAAACTTTTCTCATAGATTCGTATACACATTGAAACATATTTTCTGTGCTTCCAAATTTAAATGTCGTCGAATCCTGTTTTCACTACTTACACTATTACTAAAATTATCATTTCCATCACTATTATTAAACTTTCGTCATTGTTATACAATATTCTTGACAGAACTCGATATTTCCCAAGGAATTCACATTGTAAATATTTAATTTTCAACTAAAAATATAATTGCTAATGAATATTATATACTTACCCTCAGAAAGACACTACACTCTTTCTTGATGAGACTACCGACTAAAGTGTCAACATCGGCTGCTATCGTAAAATAACCCTCTCTGAAAGATAGTTCAGTCAAAGATGTGGAAAATAATAAAATATTTGAAATTTCTGTGTATATTTCTTCATAAAACGATATATAAAGTAGTGTTAATCGTCTGGTATTATGTTCAAGAATTTTCCAAATATGAAAATAGATTAATATTGTTTAAAGCAAAATGTTTTATATTCCAACAGAGGAAAGAACAATTTCAGAATGAAAGAAACCATAAATACATGAAAAGTTAGCCCGAGTCGTCGTTTAGGTGAAGATTTGTTGAAAAATGTATTTTGTTCTATACATTAACGCTAAGTATCTTAAAAGGTAGGATAGCGCCACAGATTATAGAGAGAACAGATACGAAAGGTTGACAGAGAACAGTAAAGAGAGAGAGAGAGAGATGGGTGGAGAACAGATACGAAAGCTTGACAGAGAACAGTAAAGAGAGAGAGGGATGGGTGGACATACCCATTTAAATGCCCATCGTCTTATGTCGTCTCCGTTCGGGCTGCTTCGCGAAATTTCTCTACAGGGTTGTCAATTTGCATAATATTTCCTCCAATTTACGATCATAGGTCAAATATTTTATAAGTATTTTTTTAAGTGTGATAGTTATAAGTACAGATACAAATATTCGATAATTACTTGTTTTAAATCAGTTTTATTAACATTAAAAGAATTATACAATTGAAAAGATTATAATGTATAAAAATCATACCCTAAATATATACTTTTTTCACAAACCACATCCTTGGCAACCATGCACAATAACGGTGACAGCTAATCTAACCTAACATAATCAAAACGTCAAAACATGCTCAAAATCACTTGTAATATGTGCTCAAAATTCATAACGCCATTTTTGTTTGCTTCATTGTTTAAAGGTGTTCAATCGGCGATATTAATTTTGTTATTTGACTAATCGATTGTGCGTTGTGGTTATATTAACTATAAAAATATAGTGGTATAGATTATTATTCTTATAAAATGGATAAACTCAAGTTCATACAGAGACTGCCCAAATAAATTTTATTCTCAAAGAAATATAAAGTTCTTTCGATTTCCAAGGGATGAGAGTATATAATTTAATATTCCGGCCTATGATAAAAGAAATTTTAAAGTTTTTGATGTTAACTTTGGTGCTACAAATTATTATCAAAATGCATAGGTGTATATTGTATTTCCTTTGATAATAAATAAATTAAGAATTATTTGTACTTTGAATATTGCTCGGAATATTGGTTGATTTTTGTGATTATTTGTGTTATCTAAAAATGTATTTATTAATTAATCTCCCAAGAGAAATGACTATTTATAACAAATCATAGGAATGTACATATATAGGTATTAAATAAATACATAAATATATATTCGATTATGATTATTGTTTTAATTCAAGGCGCAGTTTTGAAGATTCAGTGGAAACTTCCAAAGAAACTAGATCCGGCACTAGAAATTGTTATTGTCCCCGAGTCAACAGTACAATTTGGTGAGAAATTCAGAAAATATTTCAAACTGGCAGCATCGTGGCCATACCGAGTTAAAGGTCCAAGGTCATTGACGACGGAGCTGAAAATCGTTTGATGTTTTACCGGGATTCGTACCTGTTCTCTATATAATCTGTGATAGCGCACCATAATTGCGGGTTAAAAATAATCGTTAGACATTCAATACATTTATTCAATAATTAAAAACATTTTAACCATTATATTAGTCGAAATTATAATATTAATGATTCTATCGTCAAATAAACATTATAAATTAAACTATTGACTGGACTAGGTATCGTATCGTATTACAGTCAAACAAAAAGCCGTCAATATTAAGTTAGCTCTGAAAGAATTGCGTCAAATATACTAAGTGTCAAAAATATTTCTTCAGTCACGAGTTTTCTTAAGAGATACTACAGATAGAGGTAACAAGCCAGCTCGTAGCCCTTCAGCATATAAAAGAGATAGAAAGTAGGAGTTATAGACTTTCTTTCTCTAATAGCGTATATGCTATACACAGACAAAGACAGGAAAACCTCTGATGGTTTGACACGTTCACTCTCTCCGGAGTTCAGATGGACATTTCCACTTACACAGCACCCTATGGTTTGTTGCCTTTAGGTATCTGTAGTATCTCTTTGCTAAAAATATTTTTGGCACTGGGTGCTTACTATACTTTTTGTAGGCTTGCAGGAAATAGTACATTGTTTACCGGGTAGGAAAAGCTTAACATTCCTGGACGACTGTGAAGAACACAGAGTCCAGGAATGTGGCTTTTCCTACGAGGTAAACATACTATTTTTCCGCAAATCGTTTAAAATTCGACAGAAATTGATTGATTTAAAAAAAACGCGATAATTTTATTTCCAAATAAATGGTGCTTTGAAATTCCTAATAAAATTACTTGGGTTACTATGGAAACGTATTGAGGTTGAATTGTCAAACTTGACGCTTATAAATTTAATTGCTGGTGATCTCGAAAGTAAAATGATAAGTGATGATGAAATTTCCATTCCTGGGACTCCTCCAGAGCTGGTTGAGGCAGTGAATACTGCTTCATTAGAATTATTGCCAAAGAAATCAAGAGAAAAGTACGAAAATGCATACAGACGTTTTATGGATTATCGCATGAGTAAAAATACGAGTTCTTTCTCAGAAAATGTTGTAATGGCATACTTCCTAGACCTTTGTTTAAAGATGAAATCTTCAACATTATGGGCCAATTATTCAATGCTGAAGTCAACCCTTGCACTTAAACACAATGTAGATATATCTACATACTCAAAACTTCGTTCTTTATTGAAACGGCAAGCTCAAGGTTATAGGGCAAAGAAATCTAAGATTTTAACGAAGGAAGAAATTGAAAAATTTATCCAGGAAGCTCCAGATAAAGAAAATTTAATGATTAAGGTAATTTACAAGGTTTTAATTTCTATTTAGTTTATAGCTTTATTTATTTTTTAGGTGGCTGTAATATTTGGTATTTCTGGGGCCTGTAGAATGGATGAGTTAGTCCGAATGACTGTACACGATATAGAAGACTTAGAATCTAAGCTTTTAATCAGCATACCTGATTCGAAAACCAACAAACCAAGATCATTTGTAATTAATCAGATCTACTTGAATGTTTATCGAAAGTATGTTTCGTTAAGACCAGAAAATATGAACAGTGACCGATTTTTCTTTAAATATCAAAGCGGAAAGGGTTGTAGACAAGTGGTAGGAATTCATCAATTTAGAAAAATGCCCAAAATAGTTGCTACTTATTTGAACTTGGTAAATCCGACAGAATATACTGGTCACTGCTTTCGTCGGTCTTCTGCAACAATATTGGTTGACTCTGGTGCCGACATAACTAGTTTAAAGAGGCATGGCGGATGGAAGTCATCAAACGTTGCTGAAGGATATATCGAAGAATCGCTTAACAATAAGGTTGAGGTGGCAAATAAAATTTTCACAGTACAAAATATTCAACAAAATGACCCTACCGCCCTGCATGTTGTCCAAAATGTTTCTCATAGTTCTAAGAGTGTTCCTCCAATGTTCAATAATTGTACTAACTGTCAAATTACTGTGAATATAACAAATTGATCTTAAAAATGTATTCAGCAATGACTTGATGTTTTCAAAATAGAAATTAATTCCTTATAAGCAATGTGTTTTCAATCATTTATGTAGAACACTAACAACTGTACGGAAATATCATTTCCTTACAGTAAGGAAATGACATTTCCTTACAGTAAGGAAATGACATTTCCTTACAGTAAGGAAGTCCTGACTTTTTCTTCAAGAAATTTTGACAGGAATGTCAAAATTTCCTAGCGATTTGCGGAAAAATATATTTATATAATTACATTCACAAAATGACAGACACTGACCGATGTGTCATTTGAAACTTTACTTTACTTTATTACTTTCTTTGAAATTAATTGAATTTATTTTTAAATATCTATCAATATAATTATTTGCCACCAACTGTCTAGACTCTAGACCTCCTAAAATGTTTTTGTTTACCAATTATTTATTGTTTTCGTTTATTATGGAAATGGACCTTCACTTTGAAAAGGGTTGTTCAAGAATAGAGGTCCGAAAACTGCCCCAATAATGCGAAGTTAGTCGGAGTAGATCGAAAGGACTGAGCATACATATGTTAAAATCAATTAAAGATAGGTTTTTGTTCTAGTAAAACCAATATTTATTACTACGCAGTCTATGCAAAAGCTAAGTGATTCAGCCAAAATAATTTAACTGGGATTTGGGTGAATTAATAATTTATAATTTCATGCTACATGTTAACTTTTGGGTGAATAAAATTAAAACCAGTGGCGTTATTGAGGATTACTAGCAATTTATTGTGGTTTTATCAAAAGCTATTCCAATTAGCGAGCGAGAAGCCCTTATCGTCCTTCATCAAATGTAAGGTTTCTATTTAATGGTCCACGGAAACACAATAGGACTAGTTCGATTCGTTAGTCCTTATTCCTTGCTTTCTAATAGCAACGTGAATTGGTATTGATTGTAAATACAGTGTGTTCAAATTATATATACACTGTGGCCACTTAAGTTCGCACCATACGGGAAACTTTGTTATTATCAATTTTAGGAAAAAAAACTTATTCCTCATAAAAAGTTCTGCATGCTCTAAAATCTGAAATACAATTATCAGATATTAATTATTTTTCAGTATTATACCAGGTTTCTCAAAAAATATGAACTCTACTAAAGAGTAAAGTAACTTTAAATTTGACAATATCGAAAAATAGTATCGAAAAAAATTGATCAGGACTGAAAACTACGTTCCAATAGGTAACTGCAACCATTTCCATTGAAAATTTTTGTGCTTGTTTAATATTGTTTCTACCATATTTGCGTTAAATCCTAACGCGTTCTGACAATTACTGTCAAACATTTGTAGCTTCAAACATTTATCAGTTTGAGTTAACTGTATAAACCCTCACTTCGTGGAATCTACTCATCATATGAAGTCCTCAATGAACAGCTGAATCTAGGAAGTTCTCCATTATTAAACTGTCTTCCTAAGTAATAATTGTAAAGATCAGCAGATATAGTTTTCCTGGTTTCCTATATCATTGCACAGTTATACTGATCTTAAATGGGACAAAGATATCCAGAATATCCCTATAGGGCTAATAATATCAAAGCTACTATTTGTAAAATCTTCTTCTTTTTTCTATTCATATATATTAAGTCAATCACTAGATAGGCACTATTTGGACTAACCAAATATATATCAAGTATACATCATGTCAAAAGTAACTTCTGTCATTCTGACGATGATATATTTATCGAAACAATTGTCAATAATTCACTTGCAATTTACACATTTTTTCAAATATATTGTGGAGTCATTTAGAAACAGTTAGTTTCATTTAAAACCATATGATTTATCAGTTTGTCAGCGCATCCTATATTACACGTAACTACAGTAAAAGGACCCTGCACCATTTTATAGGTAATCCTGGCTCTCGTACGATTTTAATTTTTTTTATATGTTGTAGTCTTAATGATAACTAAGAGATCGTGATGGGTTAAAACTGTGCAGGCCCTACGGTTTGGCGGTGGTGACGTCTTGTAGTTGCGTCCCGAGCTTAACATTTTGCCTCCTAGCACTATAAATCTCGCAATAATAGCAAATGTCATGTATGTCGGGGGCTCATGAGGAGGTCTGCCACACTTCTGTGCCATCAGAATCACAATTTCTCCAGAGGGTAACTCCGCAATGGTCAATTTGTTAGGCCGGTGTTTTAACAGCAAGCGGAAGCAATGAAACCGGACAAAATCATCAACAATCACGTTATGAAGGTTAGTTGGATCCATCTAACTCCCAAAGTCCTCTCGAGTGGGCCCCAAAAGACTTTTTAACATTTTCTTGATCCAACGCACCCATCTCTAGTAGTAGATACTTCATGAAAAATCCGGTAGTTTGGATAGATACTGGGATAGATATTTGTCAAAAGAGCCATAAACCACCCATAAACCATGACAGACGTCAGTCGGAACAAGCCCGACATTCGCATTCACGATATAAAGTATATTTATGGCTCTGAGTGTGCACCAGAGGCACCAGAGCGCTACCTGAAATGAAAAATTGCTTCGTTTGCAATACAAACCGCTTTGTCGGTAGGCTAGTTCTTGATGAGAATATGTTTGTGGACATTCGTATACGGAGGGGTGAGCTGATAGTTTAATAAATGAAAATGATTCAGTGGCTTTTTGTTTCAATTAACAGCTGTCTGCTTGTGATTGTCGGAACGAATACTGTAGTCTCCACAATACCCATACGTATTAGCACCGAATAGATATTATCTATTCGGTGGTATTAGAGTTAATTGAAGATCGGACAATCGAAAGTAGATCTACGTGGGATATACACAACTGAAGATGCGTAGGTCGTTCCGCTTATGTCAAAGGAAAAAATAATAAAAATACGCAGTGTCAGGACATAGAAGACAACAAGAAAATGTCTGACAATTTCCGACTGACGTCTGTCACGGGTGATAGGTGTTTTGACAGATATCTATCCCAGTATCTATCCGAACTACCGTATTTTTCATGAAGTATCTACTACTGGGATCAAGAAACATGCAGAACTTTTTATGAAGAATAAGTTTTTTTGAAAATTGATGATATAAAAAGTTTCCGATATGGAGCGAACTTAAGTGGACACAATGTATATACTGTAGAATCCGGATATAACTATCCTCAAGAGACCGGCGTTACTATGACGTACTAACCGAATGACGCACTAAACGGATCTTCTTATTTACGTAAATAAGAGATTTTATAGAAATCTCATATATGAATGCCTCATTTATATGGTTCTTAAACATTCCAATTTATGTAAATTCATAAAAAAAACTAACGTATAGTTAAAATAATACCCTTCTTGGTGTGCGTCATCGATTGTGACGTATATCCGGGTTTTTGGCATGTCGTTTGTTTTATTTGCTATTTTGACAAATAGCTAACCTTGAATTTGATGAATAAAATCATCAGGATTTTATTAAGCCAAATTCGAAAAGGCTATGCAATTAATAATTACCAGCTTCTTTTTCTAACTATGAAAATACTTGAGAACTTTCAAAATACTGATGTTTTTCCGTGTATTCATGCATATTTTTTTATTATTAGATTAATATTCACTTTTCATAAATAATAATTGACCCTAAGCAACAAAGTACACACCTGACAAGAACTGTCAGTGTGACAGTAGAAAAAGACGTAAGACTTATTGCCGCTACGAAAGTAACGCCTTCATAGTATTTTGAACTCTCGATTGATAGGTTGAGCTTGAGCGTAATCTAAACATCAACCAATCAAATCTTTGTATGTCAAAGATTAGGGTTAACGTTTGTAATACATTTAAACGGTTCATTATTGTGATATTTTGATTAGGATTAATCACAGACCTGCCTTTTTTTCCATTTCTTCCTACGTGATGTGTTAGAAAGACATTAACAATCGATGACGCACACCAAGAAGGGTATTATTTCAACTATAGAAAGTCTGTTGATTCAGTTTGTTTTGACAAACTTTTGTTGGGTGGTAAGAACTTCGTAAAGCATTGTGAAATCATTTTTTTCATAAAATCATCATCAAAGCTAGTCTGAAGAAACATATTGAGCGTTTCCGCAGCCTTCAGAGCTTCAGACACTCTCAATATGATTCTCCTCTGTCTCGTGTGTGGCGACATCATCATTGACACACGCATATTGTCAAAGTCCTCGATGGTTATGGATAACTGATGCTTATCAATGGCTCTCGCCCAAATGCTCGACGGTACGTCTTTGCTCGAGTTGAGTCCAGGCTTCTTGAATCATTAGAATAGTATCAAAAACAGTGATCCTTGGATACTATTTGTATCCTGTATCTGTAAAGTAGGGAGGGCGAGTGTAGGCTCACAGGACATAGGCCGCATGCGGCCCATTGTACATTCTCCCGAGAAGTAGACCTCCTAGGTCATCGTCTATCCTGTAATTCCCAGGAAGGAGGACAGGTCACTAGGAGACAACTCGTTTATATCGGCAGATGTAGGCCAAGACTCACGCAGCACACACTCTCTTATTGACGATAACTCCAGACACTCGCATAAGACATGCCTGACCATTTCATCTTCCTGTTCACACAATCTGCATAAAGGTGTGTCCACTAGACCCATAGTATGGAGGTGTTCCCTTAGTTGACAGTGGCCAGTCGGAAATCCTACTGTTGAACATGGGTTTTTCATGGTCATCGCCAAATATTTCTTCGACGCCAGCTTCCCAGGGTAATCCTAGCAAGCCTGCATCCTTTGATTCCATCCCATCTCTTAAGGGATTGAGCATGGGTGTAACGTTTGGCTAGTTCCACAATTGTCCATTTGTCAGGCCGTAGTTGTCACTGGGTCCTAAAATTTTTTTTACAGCCGTTTCCCTGGCTAAAGACTCGGCAATGCGATTACCTTAACTCCTGTCGTGCCCTTTAACCCACCTCAGGATAATATTGTTATCTGCCGAGGCGTTAGCTAAATCTTGGTGGCACTCTAGTACTAGCTCCGAAATAACACGTTGTCTGTGCTCTGACAGTAGACAAGCCCTATTAGCCTTGAACATCTTTGGATACTGAACACTACTACTTCCGAAATTTGTAAATCAGGTGTTTATATTAAAGTTTATGGAAAAAGATGAATATCTATAGGGATAATAAAGCTGACATTGACCAACTGACAAAAAAAATTATACTAAAATATCTGGTAAATTTTTTTAATTTCATATTCTCAGATGTATTTATAATTTGATGGAAAATATGCCATTTTGGAAATTATAATTGCAAACACTGAAACAATGGAACAGACCCGCCTATAAAGCGAAGGGTGGATTCTGTAATTAAATTCATCCAAAAAGGGTAATCCTTTATTATTGGAAATTGAGAACAGTGGCACGAATATATAACAAACTGGTAGACATTTCTTAATAAAGGAATAAAACAAACATACAGGGTGTCCCACGACGATTAAGACAAGTAAAATAACAGAATTGGGCAGTAGTAGATAATTACTATTTTGCGGGTGTAAATAAGAGCGAATGTTGCATATTTTCTTGTTATTGTGTCACCCAATAGGGTATTTGTTTTTGGTCACGTGAGGTCGCATTCAAAATTAATGATGGGACAACCTGTATATTTGTGCCTTTCTGTGTTCCTCCTGATGAAACAATTCCAACTAACTAGTACACTTGGGATCTAAAGTGATTAATTCAAGAGCTACAGGTACTCGAAGGATTGTAAGTTAAAAAAAATCATATTTGAATCCCCTGTAATTTTCGGCAATCTTACATTCGTACGTAATGATTAAGACAAACCAATATTATAATTTTTAATAATACTTGAAAGTTAATAATGGAAAGACCCGTATATCATGGAGTGAAATTACATAAAATTTTGTTTTTTCCACAGAAAGTTGTTTACCTATTAAATATCGATTAAAAAGTAGCATAGCAAATCTTATAAAAAAGACTGCCTATTGTCAAGTTTGCCATGATAATGACAAAAGTGCCAATAAGACAATATTGGTTTGTCTTGATTATTACGTACGAATGTAAGATTGTTTTATCGGGAGGAACACAGAAATACACAAATATACAGGTTGCCCCATTAATAATTTTGAATGCGACGTCACGTGACCAAAAACAAATACCTCATTGGGTGACACAATAACAAGAGAAGATGCAACATTTGCTCTAATTTACACCCCCAAAATTATAATTATCTAGGTACTACTGCCCAATTCTGATAAATTACTTGTCTTAATCGTCGTGGGACACCCTGTATTTTTGAGGCATAACGGACGATGCTGAAAAACCTAAATAATTTCACACAATATCCAAATGTTATTCAAGATTTCCGATACCGTCATTTATTTTTTATTTTTTCTTATTCATATTTTTATCAAAAAATTTTCATACCTTTCCACCTAAAATAAATTGATATCGTTATACATATCCACGTTTCCGATTTCTTCGATATGCCTCGTAAAATTCAACCTGTCCTTGGGAAATTGCCTGTAAAATAAACAATAACATATATTTTCTCAAAGACGTAGCACAAGAAGAATATTTATCAAAAGATATTTTATAAATAATATATGTTATAATGTTATATAAAGAATAATATGAAGCACCATTTGACAGTTTTGTGAGGCACAAAAGGGAGGGTTTATCTGAATAAATAATATAGAAAAAAACACCTTTTTTTTCCTCATCGCATTTTTTTCTCTGGCTCTGGCATACTCTCGAGAGACGGCAATTCATTTTTATTAAATGCATACCTTTTTTTTGGAGTATCGACACCACTGGCTGCGATGTCTAGAAACGTAAGTCGCAGATATCTAACAAGATTGCGTGCTGACTTTACGAAATCTGAACAACTCAGTTGATCGGAAATCAGATCGTAATTTATGGTTTTAACATGCATGGAATATCCAAAGAAAGGATCAAGTTCAATCAACTAAAAAGAAAATGGCTTATACTCTTAGAAGTCAATAAATCTTCCTCGCGATATATGATAGTTCGTTTAACTGGATGGAATAAGTGCACAAGCATATCAAAAACTATATTATAAAATAGTAGGTAATATGCTTAAGTACAGTTTTCTGTAAATTGTCGCTGTTAGCAAAGCGTGATATAGTCATATCTTATTGTGCGGGTTCAAAGGTCACTAACCATATGTCATCAAATCAGAAGACGCAGAGGTTACCAAAATGTGAGATTACAAATATACTCGGAGAAAATAATGATGGTTGATGTTTCCTGCACACTGCGGTTGACGAATTTCCACTTTTCCAGTCATTCTCGAAATAATCTATCAGATTAAGTACCATTTTTTTGCTTGAGCATGCAAAATCTGGAAAATTGCTTCTTATTATTCATATTGTCACTTTGAATTACCGAAGTGACATAACTGACATTTAAATAAAAACTTCGCTGGTGAAAGACTTTTTAGAATCGCTTAAAACTAAATACATATATCCTTTTTTCTCCCGTCAAAATTGAATAAGTCTGTCTTATTCATCTTACGTATTTTATTTGTAAGTTATGATTAAACGCCATAAAAGAAAACAAAAACGGTGAGTATGTCTTTGTTGAATCGTATGATAAGACTGCATTTGACTATACCAATATACTATATCGGAGATAATTTTTTACTGAATATAGTAACCAATGAAATTACTTAATTTCAAGTCATATGTCAAATTTCATCCAATCACCGCTGTATTACAGCGATAATACCCTACATGTGGTGTTTTCAGTTTGGTGTTTATGTTTTATTAAAAATTAATTAAACGTCAAACTGACAACTGGATTAAAAATGTCGGAAAGATTTGGTATTGCATCTAAGGATTCAATTAATTCACCAATTGTACTTTTCACAACTGTAATTTTAAATAAAAATGAATACTATTTGATTAAAACTAATAAATTTTGTATTGAAAATTATTAAACATCAGATTGGCAATCAATTTTTTGAAAGCTACAGTAATTATTTAGACGAGATTGACACGAGAACGTTTTATATTTTTTAAATCTACATGGCAAATTTAGAGGTGAAAGTTGTGTGGAGAATGATTTTTTAACGCCAAGAACGGTGCTTCATCCTTTTAGGCAAGATCCCTTCAATCTAAGTGATCGCTGGTTCCTATTCCCGTACATTTTTTTCAGAACAAACTTTTTTGGCTGGGGCGCTTGTACTAATATTTCACTTGTGAATTCACTTTCACTAATTTTCAAAACTTGCCCACCTGGACAGAGACAGCAGAACACTTCATTAAAGGATATTCGCCAACTTTTACGACAGACCGAATAAGCAAAAACCGGAAAACTATTATATTATCATGACTTGCTAAGCTAATGTCCCGTAACATCAAACAATCATTTTAAAGTCAAAGCGTATAGCTATGTGACTGTCATCTTTGTTGAATAAACGCCAACAAGGATATGTAAACGTCTCGCTAGGTAGTAGTATAAGCGACTTCAAGGAAACTACTCTATCAACTAATTTCCAGGACAAAAGCCTCCAAAACAAAACTTTGAAGCAATTACAAGTTCTACATTAGCTTTAAATTGTCAGAGCGAAAATTAGAATATATTATGGGACTACTAGATGAATTAGTTTCTTGGCCATTGTGTGTCTGTATTAAATATATCGAGATGAATATCCATTTTTTTAACTGAATGTTTTTCCTTATGTTTTTTGCTATTTTTTTTGGGGGGGGGAGAGGCGGGGGCAAATTAAACATTCTTTTTCATATTTTTTTAATTCAACTTTTCGGTAGTTACCGTTATCAAGAACAATTAGGTTTCTATAAATTCTAGTCCCTAGCAGACATAACGAAAACATTTGACAACTAGACAATTAATAATATTTTGAAGTTTAAGGAGTATTATAAAAAACAAAAATAAAAATATTTCAAAAATTATTTACTTATTGCTTGAAGCTTGTTAGTATTTGTAGGCGGTTGAAACAAAATAATTCTCATGATTGAGAAGTAAATTTGTGCCCCGTTTATTTTTATTTCACATGTGTCTCACCACAAGTACCTATCGTGAAATAAACCACAAATATTTTTAGCTATTGCTAGTGATTCCAGGAAGTGCCTGATATTTATTGATCCTCATATCGGGTCCTATTGGTTCCCCCGGGGTCCTGTACCTAGCCATAGATTGCATCAGCATAAACATAGTTATATACATCAGCATCCTGAGTTATTGAGGGAAACTACATTGACGATAGTAATAAAAGTAATTGCATTCTACTAATTGACCAAAATAGACATTTCGTATTCTATTGAATTCTGTTGTAATCTATTATTTTCGAAACACAGGAATAAAAATATATATGTTCGATCTTCAATTATGTATCCAAATGTTATTCTAAAATACTTTTTGCAGCTTTCCTCCAGTTTGTAATAATCCGACATGCCTGTTTTTCCATTGGCTCTTCTTAATTATTCAAGTAAATCATAGCATAAATGTTTCATTCCATTGGATACGAAAACAAATCATTTAGGCAATCTGCTTGTAGTATTACAAATTTGAAGTACAAAGTAAGTAACTAAGTAGGTAGTTTTTATCTTAGATATTTTTAGAAAATAGACTCAGAGCAAGTGAACCCTCCATCTCATATATATATATTCCGCTCCTAAGGCCACTTTACTGTTGCCAAATGTATTTATCTGTATAAGTTTTTCCCAATTTTTGTCGGCAACAATGTTAAATACCAATAATTGTTAAATCGAAAGCAGTGTATAGATTTTATTTATTGCAGATTGTAATTTGTCCAATTTTTTTCTTGAACTATATTATTTTATTCTTATTTGTGTTGATATCACTTATTTTTCAAAAGTCAATAATATTACCAATCTCAAATTTCTCCCAATAAATACGGCGTTATCACGTATTAAAAGCATGTATGCAAAATAAGATAATTATTCCTTAGAAAGTACCAAAAATTCTAAACTGGCAACGCTGCTTTCATATCAGATTGGTAGCTGGAACTGAGCACACGCCAAACGCTGACTACGAACAATAATTATTCTTCTCTCTCTTTCAAGTAGTTTTTCTCATATTTTCTTTGTTGTACTTGTGTAAATCGTATAGCTCGAATAGAAATTTCGCGATCTGTATATAATTGTTCATTTGAAGATTCAGTTTTACTAAATTATAAAAAAAAATTTCTAATATAAAAGTTGAATTGAATATCTATCTATAAATATTAATAGATATTTACGTAATTAGTTATGAAAAGAGCGATATTGTTCAACAAGCGTAATATTTGCCAGAACGAGCGCTAGCGAGTTCTGCAAACTACGCGTGTTGAACAATGTCGCTCTCTTCATAACGTGTTTACGTACGTTTTATCTAATTCCGCGCTTTCATAATATTCAATAAAATCTTCAATTACAATGATAATATTGAAGTGGAATCAAATAGTGTTAGAAGTATTGTTACTATGACGTATTCACCCAGAAAATTGACTTACTTTAAATAACTGTGTCCTGAATAATGTTTTCAATGTTTATGAATCTCAAAATACTATTGAATTAAAATAATGGGTTAATTGTACAGTTTAAAAAAGGTAGAACGTGTCGTGGGACACACGGTAGGAACTTTAGTTCCTTTTAAGCAAAAGTTATGTAATACATCTGACGTTATAGATAAACAATTTGCATATTCTTTGGTGGTTGAGTAGTAAGCACACCAGACTCTCACGCGGTAGACCCGGGTTCGATTCCCCGCGAGGAATTTTTTTTTAATGTTAATTTTATTTTTAAATAATCATTCTGCTTGATATTAATAACGACAACAGGTAGACGTTTGAAATATTTAGCAGAATATTCATTATTATAGATAATGGTACGGTACCCTCCATGAGGGAGTCCGACTGGCAACATCTACTTATAACAGCATCGTATATTTAAAAAAGGAAACCGTAGCATTATACAAATTGGACATTCGTTTACCACAAAATTAGTGGAAACATAAAATTGAATTGTTAAATTTTTAATTTGAAGTTATATTACAGTTTATAGAAATTTTTATTTTCTAGATTTTTTCCTAAGTGGGTCGTAGAAAAAATATGCTGCTCGACTCGTGTGGATTGTCCATATCGCACTTGAACGATTGAGCACTCCGCCTACGGCGTCGTGCTCCATCTTCGTCATCGTGCGATATGGCCATCATATCCACACTAGTTGCACAAACTACAATTTCTTTCAAAATATGCCCTTTTACATTTAAAAACTACCTGCCAAATGTCAAATCAATTTATCCATCCATTTTAAAGTTATCGAATTAAAACATTCAAGTTTTCAAAATTTCAACACCCTGTATTTCGAAAAGTAGCCAGACCCCTTAATCGCGCAAAAAAAATTATGGAAATAATATTAAAAATTTATCCGAACAAATTCAAGTAGATCACTAGCACTGCGAATACCAGCTTTGCATAGAATTTCAATATAGCATCGGTGGTTCAGTGGTTAGAATGCTCGCATTGCACGCGGGCGGCCCGGGTTCGAATCCGGGCAGGAGCATATTTATTATTATGAATCGCTGCTTCGTAAACGAGAGAGAGAGACTAAGGAGGCACAAGCACGCAAAAGCAAGGCACATAACGAAGCAACGTAACATAACGTAGCGTAACGTAACGCGTAACAGGTCAGATCAGATCTAAAGTTCCAATAATGAAATAATTGTCAGTTTTGACAGTACCTACCTAATTAATAAATTATTCTTTGAAACTCATGTGGTATCTCTATGTTGAAACATAAACAGTTACGTAAAGTTTTTACATAACTACTTTTCATAACTGATATATGAAGGTTATGAAAAATGTGACGTTACCTAACGTCAAGGAGTGACGTATAGTGTCACATTTGATAGCGGAATTAGATAAAATATTGTTATTCTGCACCTATTGTAAATCTACCATTTACAATAACCATTAAAAATATTTATTTATGATACAAGTGCGTGAAGTTATACTTTTGCGCACGAGTTGCGAAAATGCAAGGCACGAAGGTAGCGAGTGCCTTTTTCGCAACGAGTGGGCAAAAGTACTTCACACACAAGTGAACTTTATTTTCGACCACATGGAAAAAAATAAAAAAAGTGCTCTGAAGGGGCTAAAAAACATACAAATAAATTTTCTATAATCAAATATATACAGAACGAATTCTAATTTCAGGTGTGCAATCCGAAGAAATGCATTCTTCTCGAGGTTCTTCCATTTAAAATAACTGTAATTGAAATTTTAAGTATAACAGAGAATATTTCTCACTTTTTTTGACACTTCTGTCAAATTTACTGACAGCACAAAAGTTTATACAACAAACGACTAAATTCAAGGCAACTGGATCATTACGTAGCTAAAGAAGAGTGTTAAAATGAAAATCCCATTTAAAAATCATTGGTCAATGACGCACGCTTTTGGGTGTTATAATGAAATTCCCATATAAAAAGCGTTGTTCATTTACGCACGCTTTATAACGTATGTATAATGTATGATTTCACACATTTTTTTTGGTTCGTAGATAAAAGGATATTTTTGAATAATTATTCTCCACAGCAGAGGGTGTGGTGAAAAGGTAGGTACCTACTAAATAGAAGGTGATGCACACTGAACTTGTGTACTCATCCTTTTTTCTGCGATATCCTGTATTTTGAAAATAACTACTATCTTGAGATAGCGTTGGTCACACAAAAATTAATTGGAAATTTTGTGTCAAAAAAGATAAGACATAACGAAACACTAATGCAGGTAGAGAAGATAAGACATAGAAAAGAAAAGAATTGCAACCTCGTTCACTCGAAGAAGATTTTCAAAGGCACAAACAAAAAAAAAGAAATATTAAGTTATCGTAACCATAAGCACAGCTTCTATTAGTTCCTATATGAACCTTTAGACGGTCGCTGCAACCTCAAGATGTCTTCCGTTAAATCGGTCTATTCTTGGATACTATTTTTCACCCTTCAAATAAGCGATAAACAAGGTACCTGTATCACCCATGCTCAATCCCTTGAGAGATGGGATGGGACCAAAGGATGCAGTCTTGCCAGGATCACCCTGGGCGACCCTGGAAAACTGTTTCGAAGAAATATTTGGCGATGACCAGGAAAAACCTACGTTTAACAGTAAGACTTCTGACTGGCCACTGCCAACTAAGGAAACACCTCCATACTATGGGGCTAGTGGACACAACTCTATGCAGGATGTGTGAACAGGAAGATGAAACTGTCAGACATGTCTTATGCGAGTGTCCGGAGTTATGGTCAATAAGAGAGTGTGTGTTCGGTGAGTCTTGGCCTACGCAAATATAAAGGAGATGTCTTCTAATGACTTGTCTACCTTCCTGGGAAGGACGGGATGGACGATAACCTAGGAGAACATCTCCTCTGGAGGATGTACAATGGGTCACATGTGGCTTAAGTGCTGTGAGCCTACACTCACCCTTTCTACTTTAGAGATACAGATCACTAGGGGATTTCCCGATTACTGAATATTGGGTTGTAGGTTCCCTTTCCATAACTTATAAAAATATAATGACATATATTATGTAATCTGCCAAATCATTTGGTCTACATAGCGTGCCGAAGAAATTGACAAACCATACTATTATTCGGCATTAGCGTAAAAATGTGTGAAATTGCATTTTATTTTAAAATTTTCGTACGTTGTAGACAATATTGAAGAGGGTAGAAAACGTGGAATGTTGACAAATGCTTGTCACGTATGTACAAAGAAACGCTAGGTTAGAGTATATTTTTTGCTGCTTAAATGGAGCCAACGTTGCGAACGAAAAGACAAAACAAGGGGATATTAACAGAAAATACAGCCAATTTATTACATACAGTTAAGTTAATGAAAAGAAAACGGAAAATGTATGTGTCAGTCGATGAGAAAAAAGGAAGCGGCTTGTATTTACGAATACAGGTAGTGAAAGAATTGGCTTCAATCAAGTTGACACCTTTTTTTTTGCAAATATTTCCTTCACTTCATTGTTATAAAAAAATTCACTGCTTATTCGCTATCAGCTTTTCTTGTATTCTTGTAAAAAAAACAATTAAATTTTTATTTGGCAAATATATTTTCTTTCGCAGGTCCATATAAATATGACTTGCAATACTTTGCACCAGCATTTAATGTTTTACAAGACTATTGTACTTGATGACAGGGGAGGTTAAGTGAATTTTCATTACCTTGAAAAAAAGTGAGAATCCTTTTTTTACATTTTGCATAATCTAAACCTTTGAAAGATTTTTTTATCAAGGTTCTATAATGTATTTTTACCTACGATCCCCCCTGTAATCAGCCAATAACACACAGTCGGCATCAATGTAATTATGTCTATTACGCACGGTAAAAAAAACGCACGTCTTAGCAACTGTCAATAGACGTCGCCATTTTATTCAAAATTTACTATTTGAAAACATTCGATATTGCCACGTTTAACTATGAAAAGCCCAACGGGCTAAGTATGTATTGATTATAATTGAAAATGGACTTTTGATTATCAACAATATATTAATAATGATTAAACGTTAGTTCTCTAATATGCTTCTTTCATTGGTAGTAGAGTAATAGAGATGGAGATGAAAGTTTACCAAGCACCTCTAATAATGTAACTGTTGTTTCCTATTCTTCAACAAGCGAAGGAAGCGATTTATGATTTGTGTTCAATAACTGTAGGTACTGTTACTATAAACAATTATTATAATAACTAATATTATGGAATTAAATGTTATACAATTAAATCAACTGTATATCAATTCTCCAAAAATAAATATGGACAATAATTAGGAACCTTAAACATAAAAATTACGCGCACATACTAGCTTCTTAAACTACAAAATAGTAGCCCTTTCTAGGGCTACAAATCATTGTTATATGTAGAACTATTAATTAATTAAATTGGATAAATTAGGATCTTACTCTTACCCAACTAAACTGCGCTGTGACGGCAAATTTATCACTTCTAAATAAATTTGAATGGTAATGGCATTAGGATTCTAGTGTCCTCGCTACTTTCGGTTCACTGTACAGGAAGAACCCAAAGAAAGTTGCTAACTGAACATTTATTTAAATGAAGAAGCCTTTACAATTCTGATAAAAATGATAAAAATAGAATATAGCGTTCATTATCTCGAAAATAAAGTCTAGATGAATCATTTTATAAATCCCTTCAATAAAAATCAAGAAAATAATTTCTTTCGCATTCACTCAATAAATAATCGACTATTTAATTGGAGTTTGAAGTTTAAAGTATTGAGTTTGAAGTGCAGATTCTAAATATTTATTTACTGAACTTCGAATGGCGTTTTTTATCGATTTGATTTTTCATCGTAAATCATTATTGTTATGTTCACACAATAAAACACTTTATTGGGAACACGAATTTATTATTTGATTAGACAAAACCAACAGTGACAGGAGAGCCAAAAACTAAACTAATGTTGTCAAAATAAATAAAATCGTTGTTACGGAAAAACACAAATTTGAATTCGAAGTACATAACATTTCTCCTCTCTCTAATTTTTTAAAATACAGTTACAATCAAAATTAACAAAACAAAATCACTTATAAGTCAGACGTTCAACGGGTCGTCTAGACCTAACAGGTCTTGATCCCTCCTCAAGAATTTCCACCTCTCTGTTTCTCCTTGGGTTAACCGGAATATCATCCGGCTGAATTTTCGGGATAGGGTGGATCTCTGGGATATGCTGGATCACTGGGACAGGCTGGATCTCTGGGCCAGGAACTGGTATGAGAGGCTGCTCAATAACAGGGACATCTGGAAGCTGAGCTTCCGGTTCCCGAGGAACATCCGGCTGGCACTGCAGACCACCTTGAATTTCATCCCGTGGTTGAGGATGATTCCTGTTTCCTTGAGCAAGGAAATCATCTAAGAAAATGTCGTTGTAGCTTTTATCTTGAGGAAGACAATGAGGCACCATTGTAGCTGGCTCAAGTTTGCATTCTATGATCTGGTCAACGCTGCGAGCATGCAGAATATCTTCTACGTCTTTAATCGTGTACAGTCTGGAACCCAAGCGTTCTACTATTGTACCTCGAGACCATCGGGGGTTGCGTTGACGATAGTCCCGGAATCGAACTGTTTCGCCAACAGCAAACTGACGATTTGAAGCTGGAACTTCTGACGGTTGTCGAACTTCGCATGATGGTCGCATGGCATCAAAAGGTGTACTGCTCTTCAGGTTTGAGTAGAACAAATCCATTGGAGTTCGATTCGTAACTGTGCACACAGCAGTGCGCATAGCGAAGAGGACTCTGGCAAGACGAGTTGAAATGTCGCCGTCAAGGTGCTTCTTGAAAAGCTCCCTGAAACTGCGAACTCCCCTCTCAACCAGATCATTGGATGACGGATGGAATGGAGGTGTGTTCAGATACTTGATTCCGTTCTTGGAAAGAAACGAACGGAACTCCCGAGACGTCAGTTGTATACCATTATCTGAAACAATACATTCAGGAAGCCCGAAATCTGCAAACGTATCTCTAGTATGTTTGATGAGAACCGCTGCAGACATCGACGAAACCATCTTGACTATTGGAAATCGTGAAAAAGCATCCACCATAATCAGAAAGACGTGACCTTCCATCGGACCCAGGTAATCGATATGAACTCGTTCCCATGAACGATTCGCTGAAGGCCATGGTGCTGGAACCGCTGCTGGTGGATTTCTGCGAAGTTCTTGACATGTTGAGCAAAGTTGGACCGTCTTCTCGATGTCTTTGCTCAACCCGTGCCACCAAACGTATGAACGTGCTGCCGACTTTGTCCGAACAATACCGTGGTGAGATGCGTGAATTGCGTCTAGAACCTTCTGGCGTAAAGATGAAGGAACCACCACCTGATCTCCACGAAGTAGAACCCCTTGTAAGGTTGACAACTCGAGACTTCGTTGCCAATATGGTTTCAGGTCGGACGGGATGTCCTTTGGCCAGCCATTGTTGACAAATTCAACAACCTGAGAAAGCTCCGCATCTCGTTCAGTTTCTTCTGCTACTTGCTTGGACTTGACAGGACCATCTCGAACTTCTAGCAGGTGAATACCAACTGGATCTGGAAACTCGCCTTCAGAAGTTGATAATGGTAGCCGAGATAAGGCATCAGCATTACCATGAAGACGACCTGGTCTGTAGACGAACTCGTAGTCATATGCACCCAGCATCAAAGACCACCGGATCATGCGAGGAGATAAGTGCTCTGGAGTAGGGGCACCTTTCTTGAATATTCCCAGCAACGGTTTGTGGTCTGTAATAAAAGTGATGTTAGATCGCCCAAACAGGAACTTGTGAAACTTTGTGACACCAAAAATGAAAGAAAGAGCTTCTTTGTCGACCTGGCCATAGTTACGTTCTGTGGGACTCATGGTTCTTGATTTGAACGCAATAGGTCGCTCTTCTCCGTTGTCGTATCGATGCGAAAGCACTGCACCAACACCGTATGCTGAAGCGTCACAAGCGAGGATCAGGGGACGATTGTCTTCGAAGTGGACCAGGACTCGATCACTTGTCAAAAAATTCCTAATCTCTTGAACCGCTTTGACTTGCTCTTCTTTCCAAACCCAATCAGTTTTGTTATCCAGAAGACGATACAGTGGTTCGAAAATGCTGGCACGATTTGGAAGAAATCTGTCGTAAAAATTGATAACTCCTAAAAGAGCTTGGAGTTCGGTCTTGTTGGTAGGCGTCGGGAAGTTTTGGATTGCTTCGATCTTTTCTTCAGTGGAATGAATGCCGTTCGCTGAGATCTTGTATCCAAGGAACTCGACCTCTGAAACCGAGATCTTGCATTCCGGGGCTGAAATTTTATTTGTGAGCGAATGAATCCCCCAAACAGAAATGCCAAGAGCCTGGAACCAGTTTCTTCCTAGCAGATTGTGACCCTTGCATCCTTGAACTACGTACAAAGGCACAACTGCTTCATTGTTCTTGAATTGAACGCGTACCATCTTGACACCGAGAATCTTCACTGGATTGTCGTGGTAATCGCCGAGAGACAGGTTATGAACTGGTAATAATGCACCAGAAGAAGGCCAGAACGATTCGAAAATTTCTTGATCCATGACTGCAACTGCTGCGCCGGAATCTACCTCCATCACCACCGTACGACCGTCGACTTGAAGTGTGACCATGATGGCTTCTGGTATCTTTAGTGGCCCAGCTGCTTTTTCCTCCTTAGCCAGAGTGAAAAGCTGGAAATTGTTCGAAGAATGAGTACAATTGCACTGTATAGATGAAGAATCACCTGGTTGGGCAGTAACTTGATAGGTGTTTCCCTCGTGGTAATTTCGAATAGCTGACTCTTCATGTGCCTGTGAAGAATGAATGGCACTGTCTTGATAGCTCTGGAATTGCTTTGATTTACCTGGTTTCGACTTTAATTTATGACGAGGTCCCTGGCAAATCTTTGCGACATGACCTTGCTTATTGCACGCTGTGCACATCAGAGAACTTGGGTCCAGGTGACATTGCGAGACTTTGTGGCTCCCAGCGCAGCGAAAACAGGTGAAATTCTGCGATGACGATGGCTGAGGCTGCGGTGCAGGCTTCTCGGGAACGTGTTGCCTGGAACAGTCCTGGCGATCCGTGGATTTAGACACCAGACGAACGGCACCGGTCTCATCAGTTATCTCTTTGAGGTCGCCATGTGCTGATTCGGCTCGTAGAGCAATATCAATAGCCTGCTGAAGATTGAGGTCAGATATTTGCAGTAATCTCGAACGTACCTGTCCATCTCGAATGCCACAAACCAGCTGATACATAATCATGTCGTTTCGAATTGTTCTGAAATTGCAATCAGTTGCCAGCCTTCGAAGTTCAGCAACATATTCATTGACTGGCTGATCAACCTTCTGATTGCAGTGGTGGAATCTGTGGTAAGCTGCGACTACATTAACGAGAGGCTTGAAGTGATTGGTGAGGGCTTGAATGATCTCAGGAAATTCGACCTCGTCAGGATCTCGTGGATGTAAAATGCCACTCGCTAAAACGTACAGAGACTCACCGCAAATCGAAAAAAGGTGGGCACGTTTCATTTCGTTGTCCTTGACTCGCATCGACGTGAAATTAAATTGTAACAGCTTCGACCAATTTTTCCATTCTTGAGGGCGAGAGACATCAAATGGACGAATGTTGGACAAGTTCACCACTACCGATGGTTGTTCCGCAACTGCGCTGTTTTGCGCGTCACCATTTTGATCAGGCATTTTGAATTGTCAGCTTGAAATCGCCGAGAAAATATTGAAATCCTAGGTTGAACTTTCTAGGTTGTAGGTTCTAATTTGAAATTCCTCGTCGCCAAAATGTTATGTTCACACAATAAAACACTTTATTGGGAACACGAATTTATTATTTGATTAGACAAAACCAACAGTGACAGGAGAGCCAAAAACTAAACTAATGTTGTCAAAATAAATAAAATCGTTGTTACGGAAAAACACAAATTTGAATTCGAAGTACATAACAATTATTTTCAATAAAACCGAATTGGAATTGTTTGAAAGCTTTATTTATAGAAAAAATGAAGCTTTCTAGTAATTATTTTCAGCTCTTCGAAGATGCGCTACAGTTAACTTAATAAATAAACTTCCTTGGAAAATGGTTGGGAATTTTTTTGAATTTAGTTTAGTGAAATTTTTGTCTGTTTTTTTTACACGACGAGGTTACACTATTTCTACCTATATACAGATTGCGGAAAGTATATTCAAGTCATTCTATTTACACAAGTACGTCAAGGAAAATATGAAAGAAACTACTTGAAAGAGAGAGAAGAATAATTGTGGGC